>QVRM01003431.1:0-20000 GCA_003439945.1 Dermanyssus gallinae
TAACAGATACATCTGTACATAAGCATATAACAGGATTTGGCTGATTTCGTAAGAAGTTGAATTTGGAAAATTCGTAAGAAAGTTAATTTATCCACCTTTTGCCTTCTTTATCGGCCCATCAGCTCACTAGCGCGTATTCTGCTTGTTTAGAGCAGTGGTGTCACCATGTTATACGCAAGGCCGTTCACGACAATCCGCAGGACAATCCATGCCACCCGCCCAGAGTATAACGTGCCCATTCACCTAATACCTAATGTATATCCTTTGAGACCATTCACTGGAAAGTACTCTAGCCGCTCGGGAAGAACAACTCCGGCCTAATGAACAACCCAGGTTCCTTACATATGCCCGTATTCTGCTCGTTCTTCTTACGTCCATTCTTCCTTCCAGCTCTTACTTCAAAGTCTATTCTGCTAAATATCGCCGTATCAACATCACAAGTCGTGCACGTGTACAACAGGAATACGAGTAGACAAATACAACACACACATACACACAAACACATATACACCCTCACGCAATGCCACACGCGGAAACAACGTGCCGGGGGTACAAGGTCACTTCAGTCTCCCAATGCACCTAAGACATTAAGGCGATACACCCCTCTCTCAACAGGCAAATCTTTTTTGCCCGTTGCGATACATCACAAAAAGGCTAAATGTCTAAGGCCCGACAGGATCGAGAAGCTGTAGAGGAGAGCTGCACGTTACGTGCCTTTCTGTTTTATATTACTATATACCACCCCTGACCAGGCTGTGGGTCAGTTTCAGAGCCTTTTACAGCCTTTATATAAGCTAGTACGGCCGAGCAATAAACGAGGTCAATTTGCTGTCCTATCGCTTCTACATTGTGGCCTTCGAGACGGTCTATGTTCTCGGCTCCACATCGCGCAGTTATTCCAGTACGTATTCAGCCGAGAAACCATGTGTAGAACTACGGGTAAACCTCAAGTAGGCGCCCTGTGTGCAGCAACAATTTTCAAGTAGGACATGACTGAACGAATCCACTTCAACGCGGAAATGTCGGTTTGAAGCTGCACTCCTAACAATCAGGAGCTCTGCCCCGCCTAGATTTGCAGTTCGGAAAGGATCTGCGCGAAGGTCTCGATGAAGGCACATTGTAAGAGGAGAGGGATTGCATACGCTCGCAGAGGACAGTTGTTTGCCCTGAGAACTCCTGGATGATGAACCACTCCAGCCACAAATGTGTTTGCGGACGTCTATCAAAATTAAAAACGCTCGACGAGATCATTATCATTAACACGATATTAGCGAACTGCTGACGCCTCGCCGTAGCGTTAGTATGAAGTTGAGTTCCGCCACTTCTATATCAGCTTTTAACGAGGTGCAGACTCAGCACACACGGCAAGTTTAACGTCAAGTAGCGTCGTTGTACCCTCAAGATACCAAAACGTTGGCCGAACATTGTCAAAGGAAAGCTATTTCAGTGTCCTCCACCGCAAGATCCACAACCCCGACAACCAAAATCTCTGTCAAAGTGGAAGTTGATAGCTTGCCTAACATACGCGGAACTAGAGACTGCGCGGTCACCATACATTTGTCAAGGTACCCCAGGATACGTGTGTCCACTTAAGTATAGTTTAAAGTATATCTCACACGATACTTTAGCCCGTGATTGCAGGAGGTTCGAAAGTGTACGGTAAAGCAGGAAGCTGACTAAAGTTGTCTAATCACATTTTATCACTTTATCACATTTTTGGTCCAGTCCTGAAGTCCCGTTTAAGATACCTTTCATTTGGGTTGAGCAATTTTTAGCTCATTTTGGCAAATGTTTGATCCAACAGATATCTAAAGTATGTTGCCTTCAAGCCTTTCCTAATCTTGAAAGAAAAACAAGATTACAATGAGTTAGATCGGTTAAATCAGAGAGAACTTCAGAGATCGCTTGTAGTCAAGAATAACCCGCTGAAGCTTTACTGTGGTTAAGAATCCAGAACTGGTGGTTCCGGAAGCCAGAAATGTTGTGGCGGACTGACTTATGCAATCTCCATAAGGTTTTGCGCTAGCACTTTTTGGTGCACATAAAACCAGGTAATCGTAATTTACCATTCGACCCTGTTCCTGTCCAAGTCCTCCATTCAAGCACACGAAGCACTGCGAAGGCTCGACTTTGGTTTCTGCGTCGCTGCGTCGTTACTTGTGAAAGACCATCATGTTTTCTTCAAACACTATAGGGTTTGTTGATACTGCTCATCATAAGCTAGAGACGGCTCGGAGCGTGAAAGGTTCAACGTAAAACATAACACCTCTGACTGTCGAAAAGGCTTAGCTACTTGGCAACTCCGTAACGCAGCATTATAACTTGGTACGAAAATAGTGGGTATTAAATTCACTAATGCCTGAGAATGGTCGTAATAGCAACATGTTACGGTTCTGCACATGAAAGCTTCAACGTAAGACATAACAACATATCGACTTTTTATGACTTTTCTAATCCCGCTATTTGCCTTTCTCTAGCTTGCGTCGGGTGTTATTCAGAGTGTGCAGAATTTTTCGCCGAACACGCGTTGACTGAACATGCGTTGAAAGGTTCTCCCGCAGACGAAAATTTCGCACAACTATGCAGGAGAAAAAAGGCAGAATTTATACATTTTAATTTCTACTTTCATTCTCACTTCTAACCAAGAAGTTTCCGCCCCCTCCTTCCATTAGGAAAAATTATTTCTTGTTTATATTCTATAAAATATTATCTTCTATAAACTATATATACAGCCATGAGCGTTCTACAAGTGTCCGCCCTTAGCATGCAAGGGAACATGGAAAGATTCTGGCTAAATCATATATATAGGTATTCTGAGTTATAACTTTGCACACAGTTTGAGTGCTGATCCATTCTTAAGAACTTGTTTCTCTGCTGGCGCATGATCAGTCCCATCATGCAGTCATGTGACCGTACGAGAATAGTAGAATATCTAACAAAGAAATCGCTATAGAGATAGAAATGTTTCTACATCACGACACAGACGAGAATTCCTCTACTGTCAACTGCAATGCTGTCGAATCCAAAAGAAGTCAAGCTGTCGTTTTGGCAGACCACTGATTATCCCATAGATCACGTTATATATTAAGAGTGCAAGTGGAGCGACAATTGTCTCCCGAGAACCTGTACACTGATTATTGGACATTTCTGTGGAGGATTTGATTTCACGTGATTAGTCGGTTGGTCACCTTCGAAATGGTTGTTTCCCTCCCAAGCAAACAGGAGGTACGGTGCACCTTTTGACGCCGCTGAATGTCGATAGGATATATTATATATATATATAATGACGAAGCCTGTGATTACGTGGCGCGTCTTCTCCGAGAGGGGTCATGAGGTGGTTCGTGAGCGAGTATTCCGTCGACCGGGCGCACCGGGTCTAGCGCCCGACCTCTTAATAACAACACCTATAGGGGTCTGGGGTTTTAGATGCCGCGGTTTGCGGCCCGAGCAGGGACCTGGCAAAAGTGCGGCAGGACAAGATCACTAAATATGACGGTGAGTTCCTAAGAGCGGCGCTCCCCGACCCACAAAAACCTCGCAGATTTGGATCCATCACTATCTCTACGAGTGGTGTATGGGACCCCCGAATCTGTGAGTACGCTCTTGGGGATCGGCGTCACGAAGAGGAATCTTATGGATCTTACCGTCTTAACGTTGCAAGCAACCTTGAGGATATACCGCTCGCACCGGGTCCATAAGAACCATCAAGCAAGGACACGGACAGCTGATTCTTAACCTCACGTGACACCTTTTTACCACCATTTTTATTAAGGCGAGCACTGCCGAGTGGTGCAAACGTATTGTAAATGATTAATAAATCATTACAATATATATATATATATATATATATATATACGGGAATCGTGATGTACATGCGTCACCACAGCCAGAGACTAGTGTGGGACTCACAAGCCCACTAAAACCCGCCTCCCCCCCACCTCCAGGGAACGGTAACTGTTAGGCATCGCTTCGCATCCATGGAAGTGGTCAATTACCTCTCCTCCCTACTCCAGCCTTCCTACAGTCGCCCTGGCCCGCTTCGGTGCTTGGTGGCGACTTCAGGAAGGCCGTTGACATTTTCCGCAGCCCTCCCGCCTGTGGGTGTGTCGAGAGTCATCATCTGGGGAATCCTTTGCTGTATTTGCCTAACTTGATCCACCTGCCTATCACCTACCCGCCTCCCGTCTACAGATTACCCCTTTCGACCGGAGACTGAGTGGACGTGTTAAAGTGTTAAAATACAATATACAATATTATGGAATTTATTGTTACAGCCTATAATTATAATATATACGTGTAATATGATAATAAAGATATACGTGTAAATCTGGCAACAACTATACACCCGACAAAATTAAGTATACATATATACCAAAAATTGGAACACTGCCGAGAAATTGGAACAGATCTCTACGAAAACAACGTTTATAAATGAATGACCCTACGTCTACATATATAGACATACGTACGTCTATATAGGAAATATTGTGATGATTTATTAATCAATTATAATACGTTGTACTCGGCAGTACTCGCCTTATGTATATATATGTATAAACATATTTATTTATGTGTATCGAGGTATACATTTGTGACGTAAGAACATGTGCGCAGCCCGTTCGGGCATAAATCAAGGCGTTAGGTCCAGGCTTGGGCAGGTCCACCTAGCCAGGGTGCCTCTCACCGAAGCGGCATTCCCTCTCTGAACATCCAATGACAGACGTTGCAGTAAGTATTTCCCCCGTCCTTTTGTCTCCTGTAGCAAGCATCAATCTTCTTCCGACATCGTTGAGCAGTTTCTTCGTTAACAGCCCAGGCCCGCCCACCGTCTCATACGCAAGGGGTGAGAACACGTGTGGGTACGCGCCGCTTGAATACTTTCGGCACTTGGCTGCTTCCGCTAGGGCTACCGCGTGTCCAGGGCGGGCTGCGCCCGTGCCGATCATTGAAGGGGCTAAAGAGTCGGTTACGGTCGCATCCTACACCAGCATTTGACCCCGCTCGAAGGAAGTTAGGGTCATGCCATCAGGTCTCTTCCCACCGTCTCTGACTAAACCGGGAGGCTCCAAAATGCATGGGTTATTCAGTTAAAGTTACTACGCCAAGGGTGCATAAAACACTGCACGAACGATGAAAATAAATGGCTGTGTGCAAAGTAGGTGCCTCGATTGCTGACTATCAATCAAAAGCATACACAAAGGAACATTTTGCATCTATTTATCGATCCGTAAGCGCAATCCACAATACGTTTTGCGTCGATTCGTAACCGCGGACGAGGCCTGGATGTACTCCTATGTATACACCTGAGTCGAAACAGCAGTCAAATCTGTGAATAGCGTCTGGTGGTGAATGAGTGAAGTCAAAAAAGGCGAAATCTGTCTTGCTGATCAATGAGGGTTATTAATTGTTAGGATTCCCAAGGAATTATCTTCGTTGGCTATATTATTTCACACTTCTGAACTGTTTGCACGAAGAATAACAGACAAAACGGCCAATATTGGTGCGCAGAAAGCGCATTTACTTTTATTACCACGACAATGCTCGCCGTACACCTCCACAGTCACAGTGGCAATCTTGCGCGAGTCAGGGCTACAATTGATATCTTATCCAGTCTATTCTTCAATTTTTTCTTTTATGACTTTTTCTACTCCCTTACCTCAAGATCTGTCTCGGAGGGAACACAGTTTCGTCCCGTGATCGCTCTTGTAAATACGCTTTGAAGACCTTGAGACTTCCTACTTTTCCGAGGGGGTCAAAAAGTTGGAGCACCGCTGAGCTGAGTGTACAGAGCTCCAAGAAGATTCCAAGCATTTTAAAGTAGTAGAGGAGGCTGAGCAAGGGAAATATCGTAAGTACTCAAAGGTCATACCGTTCGCCTTTAAGACGTTTGGGTGTGGAGGTCGCATGACGGAAATATCGCTTCATAGCATCTGCTTAGCCGAGTAACAGCGCGGGAAGTCGGAGATAGGAAGATGTCAGTCCACACGATGGTAAGAAAAAGGAAATATCACATACGGGGTTATATCGGTCCACATAAAAAAAAAAGGAATATATATACATGTATTTGTATTCAATGATCTATATCCTTTTACGGCAGTATACATATTTATGTACATTAAATTACATCTCACTTTACGGCTGTCTCAATGCGCAAAACGTTACGACAGTTTTGTGTCTTTTCGGAAAACAATGTTTAGGCTGCGAAACACCTCCGAGTAAATCGTGTAGCTCACGTTGCGTTCCGTGTAAATGCTTTTAAAGTCGCTGTGCATCTTTTTGATCGACAGATCGCCAGGCAAATAGCGAATCTGACCTTTCTTGCGTCCCACCAGCACAGGCTTGTACGACAGTATGTGATTCTTAATGACATCGCGGTCGATTTTCGCCGTCGCTCCCTTCATAGGAGTCGCCTTGCCACGCTGGGGACTTCGTGCTCTTATGTCGCCCTTCTGTTGCTTGTTGAGAAAGCGCAGAGCTCCGTCGACTTTTTCGGGAAAGCCGAGCGTGGTAAGAAACATTGTCTTGCACACTGTAAGAAACTTTCCATCGTCGCCTTTCAGTGAGTACACCCTCGTCCAGCCACGTCGAAACTTTTTCTCTCCCGCGCCTGTCGTCGACTCCTCGTCGTCGTTGTCGTCGTCGTCCGGGTCGTCGTCCGGGTCGTCATAGTCGATCGAAGCGTCACGATCGAAGCGTCCTTCCTCATGCAAAGCGTTCGCCGAGCTCTCCTCTTCGCTGCCACTTTTGGCTTCATCGTCGTTGCTGGCGGCGAGGGCCATCGCTCGCCGGTTCAGTCCGCCCTCACGCGACACCTCAACCGACTTCAGCGTCCCATCCTCGTCCACCTGAATGTAGACAATTTCGACATCTTTTTTCTTGCTGTCTTGCTGCTCAACGGAGCTGCTGATCTCATCGCCATCCTTGCCGTCACGGCTGGCTTTCCTCAACGACGACTTCGATCGGTCCGCCGTTTCCGTCCGGCTGCGAGCCGGCGGCTGGGCGGCGGCATTGTCAGCAGCCTTAACCGGCCTACGATTCTTTCTTCGTTTAACGTCGAGAATCTCGACCGAATGCAGTATGAAGTCCCGCTGTTTGTCGTACGACAGCTGCCAGTATTGGCGGTTGATCTCGATTCGGCGAGCCTCCGAAAGCTTTTCGGCACAGCGAAACTTGCAGTTACACGGCGGCTTCACTGAATGGCGTTCGACTTTCTGACGTTCGTACTCGATACGCTGTGCTTTGATCAGCTCGGGAGGACGTCGAGGCTTGCGTTTGGGCTTCGTTGGCGCGGCCTCGAGGATCTCGGCCGTTGCCGTGGGGCTAACAGCTGACATAGCAGCTTGTGGTGGGAAGGTCTTTGTGTTGGTGCATTGATGCGTCAACGCATTGATGAACGCTTGCGATTGATGCCGCTGCTGCTGCTGATGTTGTTGTTCTTGTTGGTGCTGCTGTTGTTGTTGTTGTTCTTGTTGGTGCTGCTGCTGCTGTTGTTGTTGTTGTTGTTGTTGTTGTTGTTGTTGTTGTTGTTGTTGCTGTGGCTCTGCAAGTGGTTGTTGTTGCGGTGGTTGTTGCTGCTGCAGCTGAAGCGGTTCAACGGTCTCGGTGAGAGCAGCAATCGCTTGGGAATGTAGGGATTCCAGCGGTTGAATCAGCCCTTGTTGGTCGTTAACGATGAAGAGTGGCTGAATAATGGCCACGTTAATGGCCTCCCCGGATGGCTGCTGATACGTAGCCACTGTCTGGGGTCGTTGCAAGCCGTTAACGCTGTGCAACCCGTTGAGTCCATGCATCGTGCCAGTAGGCGTTGTCTGAATTTGAATCGTCTGCAGTGCTTGAGTCTGGAGATGCTGCGCATTATGAACCTGAAAAATAGCAAAACGTTATATATATATATATATATATCCAATCCGTATTGTTAGTAGCCCCAAGGTAGCCTAAACATAAATGTGTCCACTTGTATTGTAAGCATGATAGTAGTAATTTTATAGTGAATAAATGAATAAGAGATATCAACTATATGTACGCATTTTGAGAAATTCTATAAATAAGTAAAAAGTAAGTAAATCAAACCCTAGTGGTCCCAAAATGGATTTATTGCTCTCACGTATGGGTGCCGGTCTATAAAGGAGATGTTGACTTTTTCAGAGCGTGCAGGATAAATTTGTGAAACGAGTCGATGGTCGTCGGTGTTGTCTACCGCGCAAGCGTCACACATTGTCTAGTGTTAGCAAATACCAATCCCACGCCGATTATCGCATGTTTAAACAGCTAACGCGTCAGAATGGTATTCGTAGGTATTTTGTTCTAAGACCAAATAATCTCCGGAGCGGCGTCTCCATCCACCCTCCTCACGTGGTTGCTCGTGTGGACGCTGTACACAACTCATTTGCCTGGAGGATTGCCACGTCGTTCACTGATTCGAAACGACTTTGCTCCTATTGTAATAACCCTTTTTCAATAAAGGTGATATGATATAATGCTACGAAATAAGTACTGGCCACGTGCTTCCACGCACTCCTGTTCTGCTCAGGAGCGTGAGTCATTAGAAGCAAAGTAGCGATCTACAAGTGTTTTCCGTTGCTGGTTTTCGCACATAGAGCGTCGACGCATATATATATATATATATATATATATATATATATATATATATATAGATATATATATATATATAATTTTAGATAAAAAAAATTATATACATATATATATATATATATATATATAATTATATATATATATATATATATGTATGTATATAATTTTAGATAACTGCATAAATCAATTGAGTTTTATGCATACGAGATCGGACCTGTTGAAAGTGTGTGGTGCCTGCTGTTTGTTGAGTTGATGGCCGTCGCCGCCGCTGCCGACATAACGGGCACGGAGATCCACTGCGTATTGGGGTCATAGTTGAAGTGCTGAAGGCTGGTGACATGCGGACTATGATGCTGTTGAGGAGTTGCGGCGGTAGTCTGAATAACGCCATTGTTCGTCATAGTTGTCGTTGTGACGGGCGAGGATGCCGTGACGCCGACAGACGACTCGTAGATACTGCAGATGTTGCCAGCGAGCGTCGTGGCAACAGTTATGGTTGGCTCCTTCGAGCCCGACCCCAGACACACCCGCGGCGATGGACATGTGGCTGTCGCCCCCGGGGGTGCCGTTGCCTCCGCTGCTGCTGCAGTTGCTGCTGCTGCTGCTGTTGTTACGACCCCCAGATTCGAATACGTCGTCGGGACGAGGGTGGTCTGTGGCGGGTCGACGTGTTGCGGTAGAGTCGAAGTCTGCTGTGTCTGCTGCTGCTGAACCTGTAACTGCAGCGTCGGGCCCGTAGGCGTGGACGGCACCGTCTGGTACGCGAAGAGCTCCTGCAAGGTGTCCATCTCTCTGCGAACCGAAAAAAAAAAGGCGCGCAATGCAATAGACACAAACGACGCATGCACGAAACCACAAAGACGCTCACGTTATCGAAGCGGTCAGATGCGGAACGGCCAACGTGATGTTTTTGAAAGATTGACGAAGAAATGACAGGCAGCATTTCAGCCCTACGAACCATGCGACCACAATGCGGTTGTTGTAATATGCATAAGATATTGTAAATCAAACGCACGTTAAAAATTACGAGCCCGAGGAGGTGGGGAGGATTAGGGGCCCTGTGGATTTGCAAGTTTCACACTAGTCGCCCATGGCGCTGCCAGTGGCGTGTTTCGTAAATTAACAACTTCCCAAAACCCTTCATTAAAAAAATAATTTAAAAAAATGAAGCCAGAATAAAATATTGGTCGCCTTGAGGTAGGTGTCTAGCTTTGAATTCTAGATCATCCCTCGCCCGACGCCTACGGGGAGGTAGGTGTCTTACAGCACTATGGTGTTAACTTGCAGAGCATCACGATTGTTTAGTGCTTTGCTGAGGTATTGTTTCCTTTTCCTCTTTCAACAGACACTTCATCGTCTTCGGACAGTCGACTCCCTGACTCACTTCGATAGCATATTCGAATGTACAAAACAAACTTGTGACATACAGAAACGCGCATGATTGGACCATATCGAGAGCGTCGCACGCTACGCATTAGTAAATGCATCCGTATGGAGCTTTTTTTTACTTTCCCACTATGATAACCTTCCCCCGACCGAATGACGAGGAAGGCACTCTATAGCCACTACGCCGGCAATGTTCGCGTCGGACCCCGAAACGTCTGACATGATTTGATATTTGAAGCATGACGTTCAGTGGGAAAGTAAGTGACTTGGGTGAATAACATTTAGATAATAAAATGAAAACTTTGTATATATATATATATATATACAGAGAAATAATAGTCATCCAGGTATAATCATTAGATTCAGTATATTTCGCCAACGATATTGTTTTTAGTCCTACTACCATAGGTATTTTTCGCAAAGGGCACATTCAGCTCTCGGGGAGATCCTCTCCATCGATCTCGAGAATAGTGTGTACGTTCTCTCGGTGCATTTTTACAATGGATAATTGACAATGGACCACTATGTTCGCCTGCGCACACAGATGGAATAGCCTAAGCCACATTATCAAGGGCGTAAGGAAACAATGAAAACCATAGGCTGATACCGCATGCGGATAAGCTGACTCTTCGCAAGCTAAACGTCGCGACGAGGTCTCTAATTACACCGGACGAAGTAGTCACGAACACCATCACCTGTTCGGAGTCTTGCGTAATACTCAAGACAAACTGAATGATAAACGGCATCTGCGCCAGAAATCCCTGACGGTAACCGATCAGTTGTGCCGCATCTGGAAGGGCCATGGGCGCATTGCAGTGTCGACCAGTGGGCGGGTGTTGGCCGCATCCGCGCCTTCCAGCATACTGCCGAAAAGCATGACGCCCGCGTTTCTGCTGATTTCTGCTGTGCTTGATGTTTATCAGGCAGAGGGAGCATCATGTGGGATCTGTTGTCGGTGGTTCAGGCCACATAGGCTCGGCTGGTGCATGTGGGTATTTCGCTCGTTTCCAGATAGAACGCGTCTGTAGAAAATAGGATTCGAGCAGCCTTGGCGCCATCTCCTTCGATAGATCGAAATATCAAAATCAGCGTGAGCTGGTACGTGTCTTTGAGTTGTTCCGCGGGCCGCCAGGTTATGTAGCTGCTGGTGCCGCACACCCGTAGTCCCGGAGAATATTCCCTGTGATCTGCGCTCAGGATCAGTTGACATTTCTACTGGAGTTTTACTTAGATCTCTGCAATGGCGGGATCAGTATTGTGATCCGTGTCTATAACGTGACGCGATGACATATCTGTCGGGTGTTCTGCCCTGGTGTGACGTAGTAGGCTACTTCTGATGTGTAGCAGGCCACACACAGGATATGAAACCCTAAGGCTGGGTTCGGTGTTAAACTATGTCGGTGGTGTCGTCGTCGTCGTTGTTTGGGTTGGGGAGCTTCCAGACGACCACGACGAAATGTCAGATCTTCCATTATGATGAGGTGTGTTTACGCTTCTCGACAAGCGGTAGTAGAGCAAGTGTGGTTGAAGAACCCCAGTGATTGTTTCGATGGTCTTAGCTAGTTCCGGGCTGACCACTGAAAGTAGACCAGACAGTGAAGATAAGTTTGTGAACGTTTTGTGAGCCTTGCTGTTGATACGGCCTCGTGGTAAAATAACTCGTGACCTCCTAAACGTCCTAAGCGGGTTGTTGCCGGGTTAGTTGTTTCACCTTCTGTGGGTTTCTGGGCTTAGGCTCGCATCTACGACAGACTTTCAGTAAGCTACATTGACTTTCTGTGCAGTCGAGTAGGAGGCGCTTGACGCAGATCTTTGGATGGTCCGGTTTTTAGTACTAAAGGTGCGATTTACATCTCAGAATTATAAAATTTGGTGGTTGCCGTTCAAATGTAAGTATTACTCGGGCTAAGGGCTTTCGTCAGTCACTTCGAGTGGCGTGCTGGTAACTAACCTTAGTCCCGCCTAGCTCTCCGTAATGCCTTTACTTGTATCCCCTTTAGTTAATTTGATGTTCAGCCAGGAGCTTGCCGACTCTACGTTAGGTCTAAACTGCGATGCTTGACCTGCGTTAATGTCGTCCCTAAGCATGTTTGAATGTTTCAGTTCTCGTGCCGCCAAGCGTTCCTTCTGACGGGAATTGTGAACGGTGAATCGGATCCACCATTATCGTCACTATTGTTGTCCGCTTCGTCTCGAGCAACCGGTTATGCTATCTGACATAGCATCTTCCTACTTGGCCCGGGGGACACAGCGTTCTCTCTGAAGTCGGCTGTATAAACAACTATTATACTTGCCAAAAAAAAGTTTGAAATGTGCTCTGTCCTCCGACTTCTTAATCGTTGGCTTTGTTGCATAAACAACGCACCGCGCGTGCATTCAGTCTTCAATAGTCAGCTACCGCCCACTGTTTGTAGTAAAATACAAACAAACAGTAGTAGAACGTAAACAACCACGTCATCGAATCAAAGATTCGAATATACTTAAGGCCTAGAGCCTCTGTGGTACGTCTATCATGGAAACGTTACTCAAGACCGTTTCATTGCACCAACTGACGTCGCAATTATCACACTCAAGTCGGCTACACGATTACATTTTCCGCCGCAGACCACAACTAAGCAACGCCCGCACTCAACTAATAATGACTAAATGAACTAACTCATTAATTAAAATACCGTAGTTACGCGGGTACGTATGTCTGATTAGATAACGCGATTAGAATGTAACGTGACTGAGCCAATGCTTTCACTTTGTTCTTTTTCATATTTGTACATACGTTTTCAATTGCCAATTGTACGAACGATCATGAGCCTTGTCAGAACGACAAGATGTTTTGTTTTCGCTATTTCATGTCTTATCAACTCCTAATGAACGATATCGTGACAGCTCATTCCCGTGATGCACCTGGTTTAATGCGTAAACTTTCAGTTGAAATTACTGCATTAGAGAAAAAAACTAGTCCTCCGCATCTACCCATTATTCGTCGTATCGAGATCGAAACCATGACTCAGGCATGGCATCAGAACATGTCCATCACACCGTCCTGCCGATGGCGATTAGGTTTACATTTGTTTTGCATTGCCGAATTAAAGGGCTTTTCTGCTACTTTTTAGATTCGAAAGGCTACTTGATTCGTCGACATAAAGGTAATATTTAGAAAATACGACCTAAATCGTCCGTCAATGTTCCGTGATCTACTGCTCCCATGTTTCCATGATTGCAGTATACCATGCCGTTGAGTCACTACCCAGGCAGCACTTAGTAACAGCCCATCAGATCGCCTGTTGTGCATTGCTTTGGGTTGTCAGATAGATGTACCCCATCGTTGCACATTTGTATTTATGGGGGTCCGTCTATGAAACAATGCCAAAAGCAGTCCCGTGGACGTTAAATCTTGGCTGAGGGTCAGCCCGAAACGTTTATAGATAGATGTACACGATTGCATAAAATTGCGCAGTCGAGTAATCAAGTAAGCAAAAATTAAGTTAAAATCAAGACGTATGATTACTTTGAATGTTTGCTGAGCTGCGCAGAGACGCTCGATCAATCGTCCAGGCGATATAGTCAGCAAACGCATCGCAACCGCTGCTACTGGCGCAACCAGTGCTGATATTGGATAAATAAATTAGCGACCAAGTTTCGAGCATAGAGAGAGACAAAGCGACTCAGCAAAACGATGTCGTTGACAAGCAACTGCCAATAGCAAACCACCTTTCTTGGCGACGCGTAATAAAGCCAGCCGGTCAGTGTATAGATTTAACTTCTTATATATCAGTTCCTCCAGGCCTCTCCCCTTCGGAAGCCTTATATAAATGATATGATTAATAATAATACTCATAATAATATCCTGTGTCGATAACATTAACATGGCAACGAGCGATTGTCGTTGTTGTTGAGCGAAAATCGAGCACCAAAGCCCAACAAATGACAACGACCCCATACTGCAGGAAGCATCTATCATGGTGTGTGTTAGTCGCAGTAAAAGTGTGAGCAGGAGTCGTTTCGCCAGTAGATCTTTTTTCTTTTTAGCATGAGGTTCGGGAAAATGCTTTATGCACACCCAGCGCTGATGTGGAGAAGCGCGTGGGTAGTGTGGAACTCCCCCATGGTATGGGTTTACCCACTAAAAACCCCTAATCCTCACGTTTACCCCCCCTCCCCAGGGTTCGGTACGGTTTGCCAATTCTTCGAGACCATGGAGGGGTACTCGCCAGTGTATCTAGTTAGTCTTTCCAGTAAGTTCGCCAGGCCTCTCTCTCGAGAGAGGGAGAGATAGATGTCGACGCACCCACTACATAGTTATATGATATTAAAACAATAATAAAACAATAACTGCAACAACAATATCATGATTTTTTGTTAGTGCTGCTGCTGTTGTTATATGTTATGCGGCTGTTACTGTTGTTGTTGTTGTTATTGTCATCGTCGTCGTTGCTAGCAGAAAAAATCAATTCTATCAACTCGCTCTCGAAACACCACCGACAATCGACAACTGAGACATCATCGACAGACGAAAAGGTTCCTACTGCCGATGCATCGCTCGCGAGCGACGCAGAACGGCCAATCAACTCATGACTGCCCATCACGATCAAATCATTGACAGCAGTGGAAAGAGTTCTGAAATGACAGCGGACGGCGCTTACAGCGGCCACAACAACAACAACAGCAACCACGAGAACAACAACAACAGCAACAGAAATAGCAGCAGCAGCAACAACAACAAATTTACAACAACACAACAACAACTATGACACTCTACACGCCGTACGGGACAATAATCACATGCGTATCGGCAGCTGTCTAGTTGAGCATGAATGCGGCAAAAACACACATAAGCGCGCCGACTCTCACTCTCAACTCTCTGAAACTCCCGGCGAACAGACAAATAAACAACAATTAACCAACAGCCGAACAGACAAATAACAAATTTACCAAGAGCCGCAGCAACAGCAGCAGCAAACCAACCAGCCTATCGATGAACCAACCAATCAATCATACACTCGCTGTCTATCTGTCTGTCTGATGAGGATAAATTAAGCTAATGAGTGATTAACGATTGATTGCGCGCGTGAGAGTAAGGAGGTTCTGAAAGCAACGGCGGCGGTCAAGGCGGTCTAACCAGCATTATCAACCTAAAGTAAAGTTTTCGGGCTGACCCTCAGCCAAGATTTAACGTCCACGGAACTGTTTTTCACATTGCTTCATAGACGGACCCCCATAAATATAAATGTGCAACGGTGGGGCTCGAACCCGCGCACCTATGTGTCTCCTACGGTTGCGAGACGCAGACTTAAGCCACTACGCCACCGGGCTCGACAGCATTGTCAACCTACCACTTCTTAAACGAGAACAACAAAAACAACAACAACATCGATAGCGGCAACAGCAGCAGCAGCAACACTGCAACCAGTCACCACCAACAACAACAATGGGTCCGAGAGAGTTGTTTTTCGTCGTCAGTTTCAGATTATGCTGGTGCTGCCGTCAGTCATAGTCAAAACACCGGTCGGTCTCTCTGTCGGTGGGTGGGGGGTGGATCATGATGGTGTAGGGGGTGGTGGTGGTGGTGGTGCAGCCGCACAGTTTCTTGCTTCTCGGTCCGCTTGTCGGCTTGATTCGGCAACCGGTGCCGGCGATGGTGGTAACGCGAAGGAAGACCAACAACAATCGAACGTCAGCTAACCACCACATACGTCAAGCTTCCTCAACAATCACCAACGCAGATACGCACCACATCAACAACAACAGCAAACTCAAAGCGAATGAGTGAGTCCCCAGCTACTACTGTTGCTGCTGCCGCCGCTGTCGCTGACAGCGCCCATTGGCTGTACCGCCCTTCCTCTCGGCGATCCTCGTCGTCATTGTTGTTGTTGTTGTTGTTGTTGTTGTCGGCTTCCTGCGAGTTCGGTGGTCGTTGGTGGCGAGTGCGGTGTTTTTTGGCGGGAGCGCATCTTGGCCTCTCTCTTCTCTAGAAATCGATCGATTGAAATATAGATAGATTGATTGATAGATCAGCAAAAATATATATATTATATACATAGGGTGACACCAGGTGGTGCCGTCCGGGACGCCTGCTGCCTTGGCTTAATAGGCAAAATGAGTGAGAAGTGGCCCCATAAACGCAGACCGCCGGTCGAGAGGACCTTCTGGCCCCGCAATTTTTTTATTGGCGGGGAACCCCTGCGCTGGAGTGGGTCAAACTCCCCTTCGGGGGGGGGGGGGGGGCAATATTCTGGTGTGTAACGCGGAATCGCGAGGTGAACGCGTCTAATCGGTACGGTGGAGTAGTGTGGTACCCCCATTCCGAACCTCGATAGGGGGGAGGGTGGGGGAGCTGCTGGCCTGTCTATTCGGGCTGGCGGGCACTCCCGTCATAGGCTCGCGCGTATTAAATCGCGAGCGGCGCGAGTGTAAGTATTTCTCTCTTTTGTTAGTATATGTGGATAGGAGGCTCGATAGACCAATAGATAGAGAAATAATTAGATATAATGGTATATTGCTAGTAGATAGATAGTTGATACTCCGTTGCTCCCGCGAACTTCCCCCCACCCACCAAGTTCGTCCACGCATCCCGTTCGTCTGGATTGAATTGGTCTTTTTTTCCTCTTTTTACAGGGGCCAGAAACAAAAATGCATAAGGCACACCCTTTTTGGTCTGGATAGTGTGGGACTCTCAAACCCACTAAAAACCTGGTGGTGACCCCCCAACCTACATGGGATTGAGTTGGTCTACCTTCACCTATCTACTTACTGTTCACACACATCGAAGAATGTGTGCAGCACAGTTTTCATTACCTGGAGAATGGCGCTCTCGTTTGCTGACGACGATGTTGTTCTATAGGCCTTTTCCATTTTCTCACTTTCTCGGTCTCTCTCTTGGTGGCGCCTTCTTCTTTCCGTCGTACTCTCGATTCGAAACTCGGTTTTAGCCCACCCGCCCAATCTAGCGTTTGGAGTCGCGACGACGAGTGCGTACTTTGACACTTTGTCTCTCTATTCATAGTCGTAGCTCCACGTAAGCTCTACTCATTATTATTATTATTATTATTATTATTATTATGGGGAAACCAGATTAAAAACCAAAACATGTATTTAATTGTTACAAAACTTGAAACGACAGAGGCCAGGCGGCCACCCATAGTAGTACTCTTAGCCGAGTGGAGTACTGCGGGTGGAGGCCGGGTGGAGGCCTAGAATGAGTCTTAAGAGAGGCTGCGGTTTTCAAACCATCGAAAACGCGGAGTTTTAGTCGATAACGCCGCTAGTGGTCTCGCGGTGAGTCCGACATTGTTAGGCGGCCAACATCTAGAGATGGTGCCCGTTCGTGCGTAAGGCATTTGTCCCCGACTAAAAACAAAAACAAAAAAAATGGGACATGCGGCTTAAAATGCAACGAAGCACATGTACACGCAATGAAAAAAAAACTATTATAAAATGTAGCTCGTCGAAATAGTGGATGATTGCGAATTGTAAGCATACCTAAGCGTTGCTTGACCATCTTCTTCCTTACAGAAACGACTGGAACAATAACCACACGTTCTCTATCCCCTATGACTTTACACCAAATCGGGCACCTAATCGCCGACACGGTCCACCATCCGGCTAAACAAGACAGTATATACTTTGTTGACTGACTCTCAGCAAAGATTTAACGTCCATGGGATTGCTTTTCGCATTGCTTCATAGGCATATCCCCATAAATACAAACTCGCAACGGTGGGGCTCGAACCCGCGCACCTATGTGTCTTCTCCGTTACACACTGTACACACTCTGCACGTCGGGGCAGCCGGACGGTGTTCACCATACGGTCTCGTCCTGCTCCGCCCTGGCCCAGGTCCGCAGAAGCTCGACGTATTGCTATCCAGGGAGATCGACCAAAGACATTGTCGGTCACGTGATGGAGGATGCCGCCGCCTGGGCGGCAAGGCTCTATTTCTTAGACGCTATTATGCGCGAGATGACGCGGCTAGAAAACGCTCGCCGCGCGCGCCATGGAGGCACACAGGTGCCATTAAGTGGTCGAGATAAGGGTGCCCCGCAAGGGGCAATGGCAACCCAGCCCTCCGTAGAACAGCTCGACGCATCCCCCTCGGGTTCGTGAGCTGGGGACACAATGAGATTCGTGAAAGCCGGTGGAGCACGAGGCTACCCTCCCACGGTCTCGAAGTAGTGGCTCACAATTCTGAACTCTGGGGGGTGGGGAAGATTGAGGTTTTTAGTGGGTGAAAGTCCCACACTAGGTGCTGTTAGTTGCCGGTACCGATAGTGTCTTAGCGTTTCCAAGCCTCCCATATAAAAAAAAAATATGTCTCCTCCGATAGTGAGGCGACATCCCTTTCTTCTCATTGGTTAGGAGAGCGACAAAATTCAGACGCACATGCTGCATCTGTCTTTCTTTAGCGCATGCATTACCTTTGCGCTTAGATATATTTACTCATAGCATTCAATCATTAGTTATCACGTGAGGATCATAAGATAAAGTATCACGACAAAAGTATATTATAGATAAAACTTCTTACGCCGTAACGTAATCTCTCTACCGATCAAAAATGCCACAATCCATATTGTTAAGATTTACCCCGCTTGGAGAACGGAGCACTACATAAGCACACTTAGACGTTGATTTTAAGTTTTTTTTTAAGGTTCAGCGTTGGATGATGCATTATGCTAATGGATATTGTATGCGGTTGTATTTATTTTTCTGTCAATAAGGCTTTTCGTTCCCTATGAAACTCAGTAACTGGTGATCTTGTTCCGATTTATTTGCGTATATGTGAATACGTTCTTTGTATAAAATTATTTATATATAAGTATACATGATGTTTATAGATATACAAGATAACTTGAAGTCCTTTGATTAATTAACCGCGCGTACATTTAAACGTTCATACAAGGATGAACGGAAAAATATGCAGTTTTTAGGGAGAAAACGACTTACGTCGCTATCACATACTTCTGTGCACAAAAGCAATGCAACGACCTTGAAGATCAAGACTAACTATGTAACATCAGATTGAAATATTGTATTGTGCAGGAAAATTACTACGAACACTCCCTGAAAACTGTTCATATTTATGTAAGTTGAATATACGCCCTATGTTCAGATTAGATCATAGAAATCTCCCCCTTCCGTCCTTTTGGTTGTTATAATACAAACCGTAATACGACAATGGAAACATGTGACGCACAATATTGGGATTCAGAAGCATCGTCGTCTCAATCTCAGAAACATCGTCGTCAACCATGTGTCCTAGGCGTTTTGATTTAACAGTTTCGTAATTTCTTCGCATACGGTGATTCCATGCATTTCCCCAGCATCATGCTTTATGGCACGTTTTGGTCAGCAAAGGCTCCAATATATGATGAGGAGATTCTGGTCTGCGAAGCTATCTTCCATAAAGCGTCGTAACACATACTTTCTTTTTTTTGCTCTCAAAACCCAACTATCTACACTCCTCCCTTAAGTTACAGCTGATGTTATGGAGAACTTTGGCATTTGCGTGTCTCACTCTGGCGCCTATTTATAGCAGGCCTGAGCACTGCGCGCCTTTTGCCGTGCGGCCTTTATTATACGTTTTTAACTCCGGAAACAAATATCCGAGTTTTAGTAATACACTTGACCATTTTCTCCCAAGATTTTACTCGTACAATTAAATCTGTTAACGCCTCATCTATAGTAAGATATGTGAATATTAAGATATTGTGAAACATATATATTTGTAACTCGAAATTCAGAACGACGGCGACACCGGTGTTGACATAAAGTGTTAAATTGCTCAAAAGAGCAAATACAACCAGGGCTGTTGGGAACGTCTTGTAAATCCCTAAGAGTAATGTACGTCTACAAATTGTTATTGTGTTTAACGCCATTACAGTATTAATACTGTAACTGACTCGCGCTTTCAATTGTTTCTAGAGGAGGCAATCACCCAGAGAGACATTCCCTTGCGCCTGCACAATGCATACTCGTATATCATTTGAAACCCAATTGCGTTCTCTCGTAGGGGCTTAATTCGAACTTGAT
>QVRM01003431.1:22500-41210 GCA_003439945.1 Dermanyssus gallinae
ACAAGAGAAAGAAGAAAGCGAACAAGAGAAAGAAGAAAGCGAACAAGAGAAAGAAGAAAGCGAACAAGAGAAAGAAGAAAAGAACAAGAGAAAGAAGAAAAAGAAGCAAGCAAGAAAAGAGAAAGAAGACGTGAGCGCCTGTGAGTAAGACGAGTGAGTGAGTCACAACGAGCAGACGACAACGATATGACGGCATTCACAACAACAACAACAACAACAACAATAGCAACCACAACAATCACAGTAACAACAACAACAACGAGATAAGTAGCGGCAGCAACAGCGGGTGCGCGGGCAAATTCAAATCAGGGCGGCAACGGTTTATCTTCTACGCGTGGGAAGTTATCGAACGCCAAAGGCGCACGACAAAACCAGATGATGATGACACATTTAGCTGCTTGCTAGACTTGGCGACTGTGATGGATATCGTTGTAGTTAGTGCGAGTGTTTTGCAGAACTAGTAGTATAAGTATTAGAGCTCGAGTAGTAGAGGTAGCATTGGTAATGTTCAGAGGATCGATGTAGGGAAGTTGCCTATCTGGATGCGCTCTGTTATGTTACCGGTGTACCGTATGAAATGGTGGTGGCGATTTTGTGAATTGTCAGTGAAGTGACGTACCGGTATGTCTATATGCATGCATTCATGTATGTCTAAGTGTGTCTCTCTGTGCGTGTGCAGTTGGGACATGACTGTAGGATCTATTATTATTTTTGCGAGGACGACGCTTTCTGAGAGTGTTTAAATTCCAAATCGAACGAATTACAACGTATATATACAACGTGTACTGCGAACATCTGCGATGAATGGTAACGCATAAATCGCAAACGTACAAAATAGAGAACCCAGTACCCAGAAAATGAATAATCATGTTTTTCGATTTGGGTTGTAATCGGCGTCTCGGGTGACATATGACAGGAGGGCGTTACCAACGTTAACAACAAGGTTACAAGTTCACACCACCACTGATCACGCTTGTCAGATTAAAGATAAACGTGTGGCCTTTTATTCGTTTGCACAGAGACGAGGTTCATATCTGGTTGTATACGAGAGTGACGCGGGGGTGGGGGGGGGGGAAGTATCTTGCAATTATAGTGTGCGCTCTGTCGCGTACAAGAAGTTGACGCGCGTTCGCTTTCGAGTTCAAAAATCAAACTGGTCTGATTATCGTTCGATTCTATTTCAGGGCGGCGATACTCTCCAGAGCAACAAGCAATGGGCAACGATACGGTGAGATGAGACGATGAAGTTGATGAATGTCTTTCTTTATGACGTGTGACTCTATACAATAGAATTAAAGAAGCTTTAACCATACCAATTTTAGGCCGTTTGTCCGCAATATAACTGCTAGTTTGCAGTTCTTTTCTTTGTAGTGTTACATATGCATGAGCTGTTCGTGTTGAACATCAACGTGAAGTTTCCATATATATATATATATATATATATATATATATATGTATTTACATAGTTTAGTTTTGTTAACCAAGGGTTGGTTTACACATATACATCATAGGCATCACATTTCCAGAGTTGAGACAACGGAATTGCTCTTTCGCTATATATATATAGAAGGGATGCGGGGGGAGGCGGAATGGTCTTGTTTAGGAATCATGATATTTATCATTACATCATCTTTCGGTATTGTTACAAGGTTGTCGTTGTTTAAGAACGAGTGCGAAATTACATCATCTGTTATACTTATGTGGATGGTTGGACATCACTTCACAAAAGGCGGTGGAGAAACCAGATATACCGTTATGCTCGCCGAAATTCTGCTGAAACGTATTCAAGCTGGCTACAAAAGGCAAATAGTCACATTGAAAACAGTTCGGGCAAAAAGTCGGGTCCTGGGACATCGATTTCTCTAACATTCAGTAACTTCTGTAACATTCTGTAACACGTTCAATAACTTGACAAGTTAAGACTGCGGCAAATGTCCATCCACTCCAAGAATGTGTATACTTTACAGGGATCATTTTGGTACCGACCATATTTATGGTGTGGTTCGATTCGTTATATGATTACCGTAAGCCGTACAGAGTTCCAGAAGACACGTATCTGTTATGCGGTGGACCAAAGCGTTTTAAGGCGCATGTGAAGTGCTAAATGGATAAAATCGATATTTGGCTATCAAGTTTTCAAGCTATTCACTCGAATAGTAAAGTGAACGAATAGTTTCGCGTTATATTCTTGCGTTGTTCCAGCTTTCCCATAATAAAAAAGCTTCTCCATTAACTGGCCTGATCAACTAAGATCAATAGATATAGCTGTACAAAGTCTCCTATCAATCGAGTGTGGCTGGAGAAATTAATCGGAACTTTAAAAGCTTCTATTTAAAACAAACGTTGTCACATTTGTCGTATCCAACGTTCGAGACAAATTGCTGAGACGTTTTTAAACGAATATAAGCCCTACCTTCGCTAGGCAGGACTTATATTAGTTATATTTACAGCATTTACAGCCGCCGAATACCGGAGCTGTAGGAGCTACTCGGCGATAGGCTACCACGATTTCGTGGCGGCGTCGTTTAGGGGGCCTGGTGCGCTAGTCATGGTTTTCATCTACCGGATCGTCGCCGGTTTGATCCCTGTTGTTGGTTGAATCTTTTCTGAGCGATGTTCATTGTGAATAGACAATAAGCCATAGCGCTGAGTGTCAGAGACTATGCTGCCACAAGGGCTGTTGAAGTAACTCTAGACATCCCAACATGACCGGCCCTCGGTGCATTGAAGATATGCCTCACGGTGATATCCAGCCCCTAGGAGACGGATGATGGTCTGGAATTGAAAACAACAACCTTACAAATATTTGTTTCTCATTCTAGAAGCTAGACTTAGGCGTGATTTGAAGGCCGCAAAGTTTCAATGCTGCGTTCGAGACTGACGGCTTTTAAGGGTCCCTCAGCATCCTTACTTCGCGGTCTGAAATGCAGAACGCAGAGTTTGAGAGCTCCAGCAGAAATATACCAAAGAATAGGGCTAACTACAATGATACCTGAAATCAATCGCTTCTACGAACACCTCCGTTGTCGGCCCTAGGTTGGTCTCAGGGCACTTTTGCTGAGGGTAGACTTCCGTACTAATCCCAGAGAGTGCATGGATCCCGCAATACCATCCCTCCTCCGTGACGAGCGGCTAGTGCATGTATCCGCACGCTTCACGATGAAGATGAGAACCACGGTATTGGACGCTTGTGGTGTCTTTATTTTTTGCACGTATGACGCACCACGTCATCGATAAGCATTAGGGAATGATAGCGCGGTCAGATTTCCATGAGAAATGTGTTTGGGGTACACTGTACGTGTTATCTTTGCGCGGTATTATCATTTAGCTTTGCTCCCACTTGATATGGATCATTTGTACTATCTGAAACAAAACACGGTTATCCACGTTGACAAATGAGAGCCGTATAATACGAAAAAGTTGTTTGTGACGAGGGCGAATGTCGTATACGCCGGTCTGCCAGTGCTTGGTGCACTCATTATATGCTTCGTGCGAAATTATCTGGATCGATGTTGAAACAGTGGCAAATGTCTCAGTAATAGACTTTGTGTTATTTAGTTAAGACATTTTCACGGCCAGTCTAAGCTGCGATATTCGACATTCCGCGAATGTGCCCATAGCTCAGCATTAGGGGCTCGAACGTATTTTAACAAGGTTCTAAGTGTGTCAATTTACCTTACCCCTACATAGTGAAATCGGGTCTATTTGCGGTATAGTTATAACAAAGGTTAGTTTAAATGATAAGGCGTTCGAACCACTATTGAGTCAATTGTATAGGGCACTTAAGGGATTTGTTAAACAGTATATTAATTATATTGGGCTATTTAAAAAGCAGAAAACAAACAAGAGGAACCTGACAATGAAAAATCGTAGAATCGAGACATCGACTTGGCCGTGAAATGAAGCATACATTTCTGGAAATACTTTTTCTGCCCATACCATACATTTGTCGATGCTATATTGGTATATTTGTAAAGCTTAACTTGGTTTGAGTCACACACAGTAGTGGCCTGGCTGACCCAATCTGAAATGAAGTGAATCACGATCATCAGTCGATGGTCGGTCATTAAAATCTTTAGTTGATTGTGCCTTTTGCATTTTGCGCAGGACGATTTTGAGTACGATCCTTCGTGGCCACCGGAGAGAAGTACAAAGGGAAGAAAAGCCTACAGCATCACTGACGACCTGCATATAATTAACTATCTCTTAAAGACAAAGGATGTTACACATCTTGGAGGTAATGAAGTCTGGAAGCGAATGCAGCGGAGTCGTAAGGTAAGCACAGTCTCTGTCTGACAGAATGTTGTGGCGGCCGCTGTCCTAGAGCCAGAGATGTTTCTCTTCCTTCTTCTTATACCTGTTTTGGGTTTGAATGTGTACTGTTTGATTCGATTCACATATATATATATATATATATAGTTCCGTGCAAGTAAGTTTTGAGTCCAGTACTTACGTTGTATGCTCCCACGATAAGATAACTCGTAGCGCATTAGTAGGTAAAGGCAGGAGGCAAATCTAAGGAAACACAGTCGTGCAGGAGAGGCATATATGCATTTGCCTTTTACATTGGCACTTGTAAACAAACTGCGCGACATTTTCCTGTAACGAATTGTACTATAACATATTTCACTAACTACAAATAAGCAGGATATATATATATACCCCTTTATGTGATAATAAAGGTGATCTTATGCTAAAATGTTATATATCGTTCAATAGTGTAACCTTAACGGACGATTTGTAAATGGCACCTGGTAATTTGCAGCACAATCCTAAAGGCTTCACGTATCAGTCTTTGCGTGAACGATGGCGAAAGACGATTGCACCCTCCATTGAGCGTTACGGTATCGGCGATCAAAAGATGGAATTTCTTCTGTGTAAACCACCTGGTTATTTCGCGCTAAAAAGGTACGCAATTCCAGAGTCATACTGTGAGGTATGCATAGATATTTATGGACAATGGGACAGATTGAACCACGTTATTGGGCCTCTATTGTGCCTCGCAATTGTGCCGCTTTTTGTAACCCGTTGTCGGTCGTATACGATTATATAAATGCCCCTTCATTACAAGGCTCGTCCTCCCCATTAACAGTGACCATTGCAATTGTTATTGGTTAGTCATTAAGCTACCTAAGTGTGTCACTAGTTAGCAATGACCATTGCAATTGTTATTGGTTAGTCATTAAGCTACCTAAGTGTGTCACTAGTTAGCAAATAATGGCTCATTGCAACAACAACAGATGCACAATCTGTTTTGCGCTCTCAAATGCGTCTTATTTACTCAGTTGTTTCTGTATCTGCAGGGCGCACAAAACGAGCGGTCTCCAGTCGTTCGAAACTGATGATGACAGCGAAAAAAGGTAATTACAATGAAAGCAGTATTACTAAGCACGACGATGATATGAGAGCCAACCGGTTGATAGGTATGAAATTAATACAGATTTAAATACATGGTATAGCAGGATCCAGAATGCAGTTCAAGCAAATACAGACCGGATCCACGATGCCATAGAGTGGTACGACTGACTCCCACTTAGTCTGAATGTACGTATTCGCTTTTCCACAGAAAACGGAAAGAACGGCCTACGCCTCAGGACGACGATTCCGACGATCGCTTAGTAATAGACACCGACGACGACGATGACGAAGACACCGGCACATCTTTGTCCACCGGGAACAGCAACGAGATACAAGACAACGCTTCGGCGGGTGCTGCCAACCGAGCGACAACGAAATGGTCCAGGCGGCACAAATCTAGAACCACGACAGCCGAAACCACAAACCCACCTGCAGAAGCAGCAGCAACAGACACTACGATAACAGCGACACCCGAAACATCAAAATTGGAAACAAAAACAAGGGTGCGTGTTTGAGACTCTCGAACTCTTTCATGGTTGGTCCTACGGGTTACTACTGCACCCCTGATTGGATTGCCAGCAGGGCTTCTGGTTCATCGCGTATCTATGAGGTGTCTGCATCGATTCGAAGCATTGCTACGGTTAAAAACACATTCTCTCTATCCGACGTCTAATCTAACCTAGGTCGGAGTGACTACTTACAGAGAACCACCAAGATTGCTTGTACTGGTTATCTGCGCACAGGGTAGACGGACCGAGGTGTTTACCGTCGGACGCAATTACGTCGTTTATACTTGCTGTTGGTTTAAGTCGTATGCTCTCGAAATGTCCACGCATAGCGGTGAGAGCTTAAAATATGCTTAAGTCGAAAATTAGTCCAATGAGAGGTATGTTTCAACTACGATCTGATAGTGGCAACGATGCGAGTAACTACTCTTAATATATATATATATATATATATATATATACAGGGTGTTCCTATTTGTGTGGCCAAAACGCTAGGGTATGGTCAAACTCGGTGAGAAAATCATTTTTGCCAATGGGTGGAAGCCGGGAAAACGTTTTGTTTAGGAGTGAGGATGAAATTTATAAAAGCAGTTATTCAGCCTTTTTTCTTCTACATAGTTGTGCAAAATCTACGTTTGCGGGAGAACCAGTCAACGCACAAAGGAACCGATCATACCGGCGTGTTTGGCGGAAAATTCTGCACAATAAAGTATACATTACTAGCTTGCGTGGCAAAAAGCGAATAGCCAGATTAAGGAAAGTCATAAAAAGTCAAAATGTTACGTTAACGCTTTTTTGTGCAACATCGTAATTTTTTCCATTACGACCAAAAATGTACGTTCAAAAGACTACTCTCAGGCAATAGCAAATTTAATGCTGCGTTACGTAGTTGCCAAGTAACTAAGCTTTTTCGATAGCCATATCGAAAGCGAAGGCATGCATATTTCCATAGGGCGTATGAGAAAGTTAGGTACATATTTGAGGTTTGGTAGAACTCAACAAGAGAATAAATTTTCCTAGTGGAAGGAGGGGGCGGAAACGTCTTGGCAAATTTTTACGGTTCTGAACGTGAAAACTTGCACGTAAAACATAACAACTATGACTGTCGAAAAAGCTTAGTGACTTGACAACTACGTAACGCAGCACCATCACCTTGATACGAAAATGATGGGCATTAAATCTGCTATTGCCTGAGAGTAGTCTTTTGGACGTGCATTTTTGGTCGTAATGGAAAAAATTACGATGTTGCACAAAAAAGCGTTAACGTAACATTTCGACTTTTTATGACTTTCCTTAATCTGGCTATTCGCTTTTTGTTACGCAAGCTAGTAATGTATACCAAACACGCCGGTATGATCGGTTCCTTTGTGCGTTGACTGGTTCTCCCGCAAACGTAGATTTTGCACAACTATGTAGAAGAAAAAAGGCTGAATAACTGCTTTTATAAATTTCATCCTCACTCCTAAACAAAACGTTTTCCCGGCTTCCACCCATTGGCAAAAATGATTTTCTCACCGAGTTGGACCATACCCTAGCGTTTTGGCCACACAAATAGGAACACCCTATATATATATATATATATATATATATATATATATATATATATATATATATATATATATATATATATTCATCGGTTATCTACGCTATTGGGGTAGCAATGAGGGCTTTGGCGGCTAACAAACAGTTCTAAAAAATGAGGCATTGTCATGCGTAGAATCGAACTGTACACGTTTAATACATTTTTGCTATATATGAATTATATAAAATATGGTATCGTATAATTCTTTCTTCATATATTATTGTTAAATGGGTGGGGGCATTGCCCTGTGGTTACATTCCTCTGCTGGACAAATTAGTTTACTATGATCACTCTAAGGGTGGGTAAAACGTGAAAACGAAATGATGGCATATAGTAGTCTTCTACTAGCCAACACTCCTAGCAGGTGGGTTTAATTATGCCTAGAACCCCCTCTCAAATCTTAATTAAATGGCCTACACCGCCGTACTTTTTTTTTTTTTTTTTTTTTATATGCTGAAACCTCTCAGCATTAATATGGGGGATTACGGGAATCGTGATGTACATGCGCCACCACAGCCAGTGACTAGTGTGGGACTCACAAACCCACTAACACCCGCCTCCCCCCCACCCCCAGGGAACGGTAACTGCTAGGCATCGCTTCGTATCCATGGGAGTGGCCAGTTTGCCTCTCCTCCCTACTCCAGCCTTCCTACAGTCGCGCTAGCCCGCTTTGGTGCGGGGCGGCGACTTCAAGAAGGCCGTTGATACCTTCCGCAGCCCGCCCGCCTGTGGGTGCGTCGAGAGTCATCATCTGGGGAATCCTTGGCTGTATTTGCCTAGCCTGGTCCGCCTGCCTATCACCCACCCGCCTCCCGTCTACAGATTCCCCCTCTCGACCGGAGCCTGAGTGGACGTTAAGACGAGCTCTCCTGGCAGTCTCTTTGACCACCTTTGTGGACATGATCGCATCAAAGTGGGCAATACCTTCTTTCCAGGCCGCCGCTGAAGTCATCATATGGGTGACGACCTCGTTGACTGGTCGGCCTCGCACAGCGGCCGCCCCCGCGTCCCGCACTTCCCGGAGGGCCCCACAATGCAGAACAGTGTGCTCTACATCATCCGGTTCCCCCGAGTCGCATAGTACGCAGGAGTCGACTTGAACTTTGTTAATCTTAACCATATACGTCTGGAACTGACCGTGGCCGGTCAGCACCTGGGACGCATAATAAGATAGCTCGCCGTGTCTGCAGTCGTACCATTGCCGTAGGTCCGGGATCAGACTTTTGGTCCAGCCCCCCTTGGTGACCCCCCCAGGAGCTGCTGCCCTCACCCATTCTTTCTGCCAAGAGTCCAAAGTAGCTAATCTAGCCCGTGTGGGGTCTAGATCACCGTCCAGCGCTCGTTCTGCTCGCTCCCCGGCCAGCAAATCCCATGGCAGCATCTTGGACACGACAAGTAGTGCCTCAGTCGACACGGTACGGAATGCGCGGCAGACCCTTATGGCCACCGGCCGTTGCGCCGACCTCAGCTTTCTCCTGTTGCATGCCGTTCTAAGTGCCCTGTCTGCCCATGCCGGTGCTCCGTAAAGGGCGACGGATTCTGCAGCAGTTGCTAAAAGGCGGCGCTTTTCTTCTCCAACTCCTCCGACTCTTGGCATCAGGCGCGCCAGATTGCTGGCCACCTTTCGGGCCTTTGCTGACACGTGCTGTATGTGCGCTGCGCCAGTCAGTCCCTTGTCGAGTATCACCCCGAGGTACTTTGCCTTTTTTCCCAAAACAATTGGGTGACCTGCTACTTCGACCTGTATGTTTTTGGTCATTTTTCTGCCTGTTAGGTACAGCGCCTCAGTCTTGTGCGGTGCCAGTTTTAATGAATGGTCTTCCATCCAGTCTGTCACCATCAGCAAGGCCTCATTGGCGGCTGACTCTAGTGCTCCCGTACTACGGGCCGTGACCAGAAGGGCCAAGTCGTCGGCATAACCGACCATCTCGACACCCCTAGGCAGACCCTGCAGCTCGAGAACCCCGTCATAGGCGAGGTTCCACAGGACCGGTCCCAGAACCGATCCTTGCGGGACCCCTGCAGTAACTGCGTAGCTCTGATCGCCGGCCAGCAGGCCTCTCTCCGACAGGTACGATGCTATGATTCGACGAAGGTAGGGCGAGATGCCCTTGCGCTCCATCGCTTGCATTGCCACTTTCCAGCTCATTGAGTTAAAGGCGTTCTTGACGTCTAGGAGAATGAGCAGCACAAAGTCCCGTGTTTTGGGGGTCTTCGTTAGCTGCTCACCTGCCCGTCTCAGTACTCTTGCCAGGGCGTCGAACGTGGACCGTCCCTTCCGAAAGCCATACTGTGCTTCTGATAGAGCCCCTTTGGCTTCGATCTCGGCGTTGAGCCGGTCAACCAGTACGTTCTCCAAGATCTTACCCATAGTGTCGAGAAGACATATGGGACGGTAGGCAGGCTCTCCTGCAGGGGCATTCCCTCCCCCTTTCGGGATCAGGACCAGGTTAGCCTTCTTCCACAGCCTCGGAAAACGCCCCTCTCTTAGAAGTCTGTTGGCCAGGGTCTGAAAGACTTTTGGCCAGCGCTTCACTAGCAGCCTCGCCGCTCCAGGGGGAACTCCGTCCGGGCCGGGTGCCTTTCCGGGTGTCAACCTTTTCCTTGCTCGCTCGACCTCATCTAACGTTACCTCCGGAATGTCTTCCGGGGCAACCAGAAACTCCTCCTCTCCTCTCCACGGATGGTCCGGAAAGAGATGGCGAACCGTCTTCTCCAGCACATCCGGTGGTAGTCTAGGAGGTGGTTTCCGGAGCTTGGCCGAGACGATCCGGTAGGGCCGACCCCAAACGTCCCTTGCCACCTCTTCTATCAAAAGCTTATAAGATTTCGCCTTACTCTTCTCAATAAGCTTCTGCAATGTCTGTCTGGCAGCTCCGTAAGACGCCAGGAGGTCGGCCGATCGCTCGTCCACCGTCCACCCTTGCTCCCCTCGGGCGACTCTTTCACTCAGCCATGAGCGCTGTCTAGTGTAAGCCCTATTTAGTCTAGTACATTTACGACGTGTTTCGCCAATTTCTTGGTTCCACCAGTGCACCGGCCGCCGGCGGCGCCCAGAGTTGGTCCGGGGGCCTGCCTTCTCACAGGCCGTTGTGAGAACAGCTGCAATCCGGGTCTCATCCGTGGTTTCCTCTGACAGCTGTCGACAGCCCTCGTCAATCTTCTCCGCCAGAACCCGCTGGTTTAGCTTGCGCATCTGCCAGCGTCTGCGCGGAGTGGCAGCTGGCTCGGGAGGGGTAGCGACCTCAAACAGGATGTATCTGTGGTCACTTCCGTTTTCCTCCTCATCAACCTGCCAACCCGATATCTTTGGGAAGGCTATGTCATTCGCCATCGTGAGGTCCACGAAAGACTTCTGGTTTCCCCGCGAGAATGTGGGTACTTTCCCGTCGTTTACTAAAAGCAACCCATTTTCTGCCATCCATTCTTCTAGTACCTGGCCCCTATCATTTGTGGTTTTGCTGCCCCACCCGACGCTGGCTGAGTTGAAGTCCCCGGTGAGGACGATTCCCTTTCCCGTATGAACGCGTAGGCTCTGCCCCAGACTATCGAGAAACACATTGAACTCCCTAAGTTCCCTATTTGGTGAAAAATAGCAAGAATATAAAACCCCTAGCCCTTCTATTTCTACCCATGCGAACCCTGAACCGGAACCCCGACTTCTAGCCGATAAATGCCTACTATTCCCCGTCCACCAGGTGCCTGAGTCATGTCCCGTATCAAGGCTGATAACACCCTTCCGGAGTGCGATGCCTTTGTTCGGTTCCGATACTAGAGCAAGCTCAATACCCCTGTGCTGGATTGTTTGGTCCAGCAGGGCGTGGGCTGCTCTACATCGGTTCAGGTTGACCTGTATGACCCTAATCATTGTGATTGTTACCTGTCCCTCCCTCGATCCCCTCGGAACTAACCTGTTGCCTCCTGGCTGTCGTCCTAGGCGTCTTGAAACCGTCCTCGTCGACTGTTGGCACCCTGGCCTTCAGTTTCCGATCCTTCTTAGCCAACTTGCTCTCCCTTTCTTCTATCCTCTTTCTTTCCTCTTCTGTCCGCTGTATGGCCCTCTGCTTTACAGCCTCGCGTCGCTCCTGCAGAGCTTTAGCAAACGCCGGGCAGGCCGTTGAGGCCGCCGAGTGCCCCTCTTTATCACAGACGTGACAGTGAGAGTTGGGATTGTCGCATGCCCTCGCGAGATGACCTTCGTTTCCGCACCGATAGCATCGCTTGGCGTCCACCTTCGGCTCTTTGCAGTCCTTCGCCATGTGTCCCGCACCCCGGCAATTGTAGCACATGGGCACGGAGACCCATTCCTCGGGTCTGCAAACGGAGCCTCCAATGGTGATGCTCCGTCTGGACAAAAGCCTGGCAGCTGCAGCTGATGGCAGCGTTGCCAGACACTGCCAATAGCCATTTTTCCCCATGCGGGGGTCTTCAGTGCGAACGGGGATGTCCTCGGACAGCCCCAACGCCTGCCGTAGCGTTGCTTCTATCTGCTTTTTGTCGGCGAAGGGGTCAATGTTCCGAAGAACAATGGTCTTGGGGACCCCGCCTACCCTCCGATCAACCTCCATGTTGGAGCTGTTCCGGAGAATGTCGGCGAAAGAGCTCCCGGCGCCGGCCTTGCTCTCCCAGACCTTTATAACCAGGTCCCCTTCTTTGGTTTTGGAGACCCCGCCAACCTTCAGGCCCGTCACCCCCGGCTGAACGAAAGGCCGGACGCTCTGTAGGGTCTCTTCAAAGGTCTTCCCCTCAGCGGTCTTTATCCTGATCGTGCTTTGAACCAGAGGGGGCCCAGCACTACCATGCTTTATCGACCCACCTGTGGGAGTTTTCGAGGTGACTAACTCGGCGTCACAGCCCACCCGGCGGCAGAGGGCCTCAAGGGCCCTTCGTGTGCCGTCAGTTTGGTACTCTTCCGGCACCTGAAGGGTAAACCTCTCCTCATTCAGCTCCGCCTTTGCTTTCAGTACCACCTTAGTGAGTAGCCTGAGAAACCCGCCTACTGGCGCCCCTTCAGGGGTTACTCCAACGACTAAAGTGCGTGACGTGCACTTGACACTCATGGGAGTATCCTCGGTTTCATCACATTCCAGCTCCAAGGCATCCCTGCTCCGGAGAACCGCGAGTCTGTCCACCGGGACTTTGGCTGCCTCTGGGGCCGAGGGGAACTGCATCGCTAGTTGGGCCAGCAACGCTGAGTCCCTCTTTGAGCCTTCCCGTATGATAAGAGCCCGGGTCTCCCTTGCTGACAAAATGCCTTGCTGGGTTAGCGAGGCCCTCTGGAACATCTTCTCGGGCCAGTCTTTCTGGAGAACCGTGAGTAGCTCTTCATCCGACTGAGCCGCCTGAAGGGCTGTGTCAAGCTCAGCGATAACCTGGGCTACCCTAAGCTCCTCGGCCCTTTCTTCATTCATCTCCTTACCGCATCTGGAGCACAGGGAAGCACTATCCGCGGCTTTTTTTGCCGTCTCTCCTGGCCCTTCTCCCCCCGGCTTTCCCTCAGATAGTTTTTGCTGAAGCCCCTCTATTCTAGCCTTCATTTCTTCAGCCTCCCGCTGAAATCCCTCTATTTTGGTCCTCATCTCAGAGTTTTCCCCCTCAAGCCGGGTAATCATTCCTATGTGTTCCGCCCTTTTATCCTCCTCCCTTATATCCCTTTTTTTGCCCTGCCTCTTAATCCTTCTAGCCGCCTTTCCCAACTCCTCAACCGCAATCTTGATTTCTCCCTTGGTGGTAGGGTGTTTTCCGCATAGCTGGTCTAGCACCCCCGTCCAGGTGAGTAGGCTGGCTAAAGCCGAGTCGTAGTCCTCGACTACTGGTTCCTCAGCCGGCCACAGCGAAACAGGCAGCTCTCCAGAAGTGTATCCCTTCAACCTGTTGGCCAGGATATTAAGCCACTTTTTGCCCCCTGTTTTTGCGGCGTCTTTGTCCGTTTCTTTAGGAGGTGTGCTGAGACGCGCCCTTTTTTGACCCGCCTTGCTATTTCCCCCCTTGTCATTGTCCTCCTTATCCGCATGGCTTTGGTCCCCCCTCCCCATGCTTGCCTCTGGGTCCTCAGTCTCCGTGTCCGAGTTGGGCACCAGCACCGTCGGTGTGGCCGCCCCTTCTTCCTCCATCCTAGTTACCCCGCTTGGGCCCTCTCCCTGACTACCCTTTCCCTCAGGAGTTCTGAGAAGTGCCCTACTACTCCTGAAGGGGTTCCCTCCCTTATCTATCTCGCCCGCCCCCCCGTTTCCTGGGGCACTCATCGTTCTCCCCCTTTATCCCGGTGTCGACCTCGAAGAGGTCAGCCTCAGGCAGGGCTGGGTGCGAAAAGTACCACAAAGGCACCACCGAGGTATCACAAATGGTACAATTGTATCACAGATGTACCACAGTATCACACATGTACCACTAAAGGTATCACTTGCGTACCACGTTGGCGCGGTGCGCGCTCGCCGCACGTTGGCGCGGTGCGCGCTCGCCGTACGTCGACGCGGTGCACGTCAGCGCAGTGCGCGCTCGCCGCACGTGGTCGCGGTGCACGTCCGCCGTACGTCGGCGCCGCGCACGTCAACTGCACGTCGGCGCTGCGCACGTCAACTGCACGTCGGCGCCGCGCGCGTCAACCGTACGCCGGTGCGGCACACGTTCACCTTACGTTGGCGCGGTGCACGTCGAAGTGCACGTCCCCGCGCACGCTCGCCGCACGCACACACACGCGACCACACACGCTCCACGTGTACGTAGCAGTCACAAACAAAACAGAAGCTATGCGCGTCACCAATTCACCAAATCACTAGGTCACCGAGTAAACGCCAAATCAATAACACAGGGCAGCAAACCAAGCAAACACTGCGCAAGCGAAACACCAAATTCAAGCAAATCCCGCACCGTCGGGAACCGACGTCCGTCCTGTGAGGTGCTCAAGGTGTGCGCTGGATCTCTCACCAAGTGTGGTAAACTGAGTGCCGTTGCTCAATCCGTTTAGGACCTCAGGTTCTCACGTTTCACCGTTTCTTCACAGAGCGAAGTTCACACACGACCGCTCATGGTGAGTGCTAGCAGCCGCCTAAGAATAGTGACACCGCACACCGCCGTACTAAGAATAGTGACATACACGCGACTAGCTGTGATAGGTTTCATCGCGGTGTAAAAAATGTTTGTGCTCTATTGGGCTAGCTATGTTATTATTTTTTTTATAGTTATGTGTTGTCTGTGGCTGAATCGATCTGGCTATAGCGAAGATCGAATGCGGCCGTGTGTGGAGTCTGTGTGGAAAATGACTTGTGTTTGCCTAGAAACAAAGCTTCAAAGGCGTCGCTCGGCGCCGTTTATCACGACTATCAGCCAAAATGCTCGCTGCAAACGATTTATCAAGTTTTTGTTTGTTACAGAGACGATTATTATATAGCGACTCGAGGGCGGCATCACCTGTTGTGAAAGCATCGATTATTGACGCGGACGCACTTCCTAGCCCCAGGCGGGTGCTTCGTTTGACGAACACACAGGCCGCTAAACTGAGGAAAAGGGCTGGCTCACAACCAGGTATGTCCACTGAATGTGGACCGCTATTGGTGCGGTCATGCTGACACGCTTTGTTGCTATATACTAAATACCCCTAGATTTACCTAATAAAGAGAGCTGGGCGTAGTATATGTATGTACTAAGATATGGCTAGTTAATGTCTACTACAAAAAATAAAAATAAAAGGTTACGGAGGATCCGGATGCTTAGTCATAGAGGAAGAAAAGGCCTCTATAAGAATTATTGATTTTTTCCTGTGAGGTCAGGGTTTCGAAGAAGTTCATTTTTTTGTTGACGCGCTCGCTTCCTAATTTAAATGGTTTTCAATTATTTATTGTAAGCTTGTAAAGGTGCTAGCTGCAGAAACGTATCTACAGCATTGCTGACATATAAAGGGTGCTTACCAGAGTAGAAGTCTTAGTAAATACCAGGTAATGAGGGCAATCGTCTTTATAATTTGAATAAAACTCCTCTCCAGCGTGGCATCACTTAATTCAGGAAATGGGTTTCGCCTGTTGCACGACACCACATTTAGCCTAATCGATAACTGGTGCAAAAATTGATTGAAAACGAGTCTCTTGTAGATTGCCTTGTTTATGCCCTGCTAAGAACCTTTAAACAATTTATTTTTATAATTACCGCCAATTTTTACATTTGATACAGCAATATACCTAACCAAGTAAAAAATTAACCTTTAACATTATACAACTTGCCGGCCTGCTCGAATTATCAGAACCTCCTTTAATGAATTTGTATTTATGACTCGTCTGAGTTATTTAGAGCAGCATTGTATCTGTTTGAGCTACCTAGAGCTAATAGGTGCCTTTTCTCGGCTGCTTACGTGGCCAGCTTCTTTTTGACGTTATGCGCACTTGCCGACGTTGTGTCAAATTTTCCTTATTATAGTGTCTTTATCATGCTTTTCTTGGCTTTTGTTTAAATTTAATATCTGTGTTTGTGCTTTTGTATTTAGTTGATCGTATAGTCGATTCACCTCTCATGTATTTTGTGTTGAATATACAGCAGTCTCCTTCGAGCCGAAAAGGCTCTCCGAAAGGTCGTCCAAAAAGGCACAATGTGTTTATTTTTGGTCTTAGGTACAATTTATGCCCGATCTGCGTGGTGCTCTCTCTAGAGAAGTTTTCATATTCTGACAAAGATGTAAAACTAACGCTATGAATCTTGTCATTTCGTTTTCTAAATTAGCAATACCGAATGGTGATGTAATAATAAGTAGATACAATTTCGTTTTTTAGACTCGTAAATCTTGAATATGCGCCACATTAGGATTAAATCCTGAATTTAGTGTTAACATTACCTATATTGTGTACTCAGGAACGACATTGTGCCGTATTGAGTAATAATTAGGTATTTCGGTATTAGGCACGCGTTCAGTTATGACAACAAACATGTTAAGGTAGATCTACAATTTAAATAATTGGAAATCGGTTTCCACAGAATGCTACCTTATCTGTTTCGTAGCCCGCTTCTTTCATAAAATCGGTGCGCTGGTTCTCTGTTATTACAGCGAACGAGCCTCAAGCGTCAGAACTCGAGTTGGCTACAAGAGAGCGTCCCGAGACGCGAACGGTCTCCTCGCAGCGTATTCTCCGTGAAACTGTTGTAGATACTGAGCCAATGTGTTCAACACCTCGCTCCTCCAGACGGCGTCACAAGGTGGAAGTTCAGGAGCAGCCGGCCGAACGACACTCTTCGGACGCACCTGGCGACCATTCAGCGTTGGATGACAGTCGATTGCAAATGAAGCCGATGATTGACGAGCTCAAAGTAGATACGGCCTCGACAGAGCTAGTGAGTTCCGTGAGGCGGGACTTATTCCCGGGTTCGCCTGCAGTAATGGCGTTGAATATAGTAGCTGTCAGAATGGACAAGATGTTCCGGCTAACTTTAGCCTCTCTCATCCCTGTAACGGCAACTTTGCGTCATTATTTGTAGTCTTCTTACTTCACGTTAGATTAAATATACTTTATGTTACATAATGCAGATTCGATCGTGTCGTGTTGTTGTGTGGAAAGAGAAAATATGCCCGTGCCATAGCCATAAGTTTTGTGCGTTGCCGCTGGGTAGTTATTTTTGTTCCGTTGTCCTAGGAATGATTTTGTTTGGGTCAATTTTAAATACAAGCAACCATTTTAACAAAGTGCGTTTAACCTGGGTACATTTTATGCCGGAATCAAACTTGCGATTCGAAATATTTTGTGTTTACTCATTCTGACGCTGTGTTTGTGCGTTCATTTGATTGGTGTCGAAAAAATAAGGTCGTCCAGATGTCACCTTTGGAAAGAGAAGAGGCAGATCGAGCGCTTGCTGCAGCTAACAGTGAAAACGAGGTTGTTGAACCTCCTGAACACCTGACCTCACAAGACACCGTGAAAAAGTCTCCGCGAACTATTATCTTAAAGTCGAGACGACCCAAACGGGGACGATCGGAAAGTGGACCCGGATGACCAGAATGAAGCCTCACGCCCTCTGATGAGCCTTCATTGTGATCGGGTGGACGACGAGAGCGTTCTTAACGTCTCTGTAGTGACGTAAGTGCATGCATCCACTGGTTAGCCTACGACAAGACACAAGCGGACATTTTTTTGCGGTTTGATTTATCTTTGTGTTTTTACAAAGCTATTTGTTTTGGTCTAGTTATTGCATATATATATATATATATATATATATATATGCCCATATTGTGTGGCGGCCTCGGTCCGTTAATCAGCTGCTGTTTGCTAGCAGACCACTCATCATCACGTAAAGATAATATCAGTCTAAGGAGAGAGAGACAGCAGCAATAGAAGACGGGGAGGAACACGGCACGGTTGTTAGGCAGCGCACAGTTACGTATGAGCTTTGTAAATATTTTTCTTTAATTCATTATCCAATAACAAACCATCTTAATCATCTTAATCATATGTCAATAGTCTCTGTTGTTGTGGTTTGACTTAAACATGCGCAGCGTGTGGGAACTTATTGCTTGTATGTATCGGTTTGTTCAAGCCGTTGATGTAGACATAATGATCGTCTTTGTTTCAAACCCTTTTGAGCGCAGTCATCATTACCCATCAATTTATGAAATAGTGTTGATAATTGCATATAGTAGTCACACAAATCATCAGCGTTATGTATATGCAACGAGAAGCATTGCTACAGTGTGTCCATTTTCAACACTAATATCTATCCGTCCATACTGGGAAGTTTCCTGATATGCCAAACCGTTAGAGAGGCGCTTCTCAAGGATCATGAATCCTGGTTTATGGTTAGATGATACGCAAGGACCTGACAAGACGACTGGATTTTAGTAGGTGTGTAACTCCCACACTACCGTGGGTCAGATAACGACATCCGGTGTGCATCATGCATTTTACGAATTTAATAAGTCTCTATAAACTACATAAGCGTCTATATATTACATGTATGGTGCACTTTCAGGCGATGCAAGGTAAGATTGCCTCAAGAGTTGCCAACATGGCCCAAAGCATTGTTTAGCCTTCGATCATCAGTGAAGTGTGTCCTCGAGAACCACACGACTGAGGCTGTCCTCGAGAACCACATGACTGAGGCATTGACACCGCATTCCAACTGTCCCGGTTTAACGGAGTACCTCGAAATGTGGACGCAACTTCGAGAACTTATCCGACGGATGGCATCTGCGGACTCCAATCATACTTTGAGGTGAATATACGGCTAGTGCTCTCGAGCTATGCGATACACGAGAGTTTCGCATATAGATAGGAAATCTACTCACACTA
>QVRM01003432.1:0-45437 GCA_003439945.1 Dermanyssus gallinae
TCCAGGCTCCTGGTACGTGTGCTGGTGTGCTGGTCCATTCCTCGTTCCACTCCTTAATTGTCTGTCTCCGGGCCTCGGTTTTTCGTAGGAATCTGTTTGATTTCCGCCGTGTTCGTTCTTCGATCATTCTAGGCCATGGTATTAGCCTTGCTATCGCGAGGATGGCCATCGTTTCTACTATTCTGTATGCACTGGCGATTCGTATTGCCAGTTTACGTTCCGCTTTCAGGAGCTTTTTCTTGTTCCTCTTCAGTTTCATAGCGTTCGGCCCCCACGTTGATGCGGCGTATAGGACGGTAGACTCTGCCACTGAGGCAAGAAGTCTTCTCTTGCCCTCAGTTGCGCCGCGTGTTCTCGGCATAATCTTAGCTAGGTTGTTTGCTAGCTTTTCCGCCTTTGCGGTCACCTGGTCTATGTGCTCGTTGCCCGAGAGAGCCGTGTCGATCATCACACCCAGATATCGGGCTGACCTGTTGATCTTTATGCTCACGCCGTTCAGAGCTAGGCTAATGTTTCCGTGTCTCTTGCGGCCCGTGAGAAGTACTGCCTCGCTCTTCTCGGGCGCGAGCTCGAGGCCGTGTCCCACCATCCAGTTGTTCACAATCTCAATGGCCGCTTGTGCTCTTGCTTGCAGCGTCTCCGCTTCCCGCGCCGTGACCAAGATGGCAAGGTCGTCCGCGTAAGCTATTGTTTGTACTCCTTCCAGTCTGCAGAGTCTCAGTACGTCGTCGTATGCCATGTTCCATAGCAGAGGCCCTAGTATGGATCCCTGCGGGACGCCGGCACTCATGGCGAACTCAGAATTCCCGTGTTTGACCGACCTATTGCTGAGGTAGGATGCGATGATCTTCTGAAGATACGGAGAGATCTTCCGTTGAGCCATTACGTCTATGATGACCTGCCAACTCAGCGAGTTGAAGGCGTTTCGGACGTCCAGAAGAACGACCGCGCAGAGCTCCCTGGACCATTGGTTCTTTTCCCTTTGTTTTTCCGCTTCCTTTAGAACAAGGTCGATAGCCATTTCCGTCGATAGCCTCTTGCGGAAGCCAAATTGTCTGTCTGAGAGTGCTTCTCTTTCCTCCAGTTCCTCTGTTAGCCTCATGTTTATGATCGTTTCGAGTGTTTTCCCCAAGGTGTCCAGGAGGCATATTGGGCGGTACGCGCTGGGCTCCGTTGGCGGCTTCCCTGGCTTTCTTATGAGAGCCAGGGTGGCCTTCTTCCAAGACGTTGGGTAGATTCCCTCTCTCAAGATTTGATCCGCCATCTTTTTAAAGACTTGCGGTTGCTCTTGGAGAAGAATCTTCACCGCTTCTGCCGGAATTCCATCCGGACCGGGTGCTTTGCCTTTAGGTGACCGTCTTATTGCGGCAGCTATTTCCTCTTGAGTGATCAAGGGTATGTCATCCTGCTCTGTGTCTATTTCTGAGGGTGGGTTCGGCGTGGCTTGGGAACAGTCGCCTTACCGCTCTCTCTGCCAGCTCTTCTGGAAGCGTTCGCTGTAATCTCCTTAATTTGTCCATGACAATCTTATAGGGTTTCCCCCATATGTTGTCCTCGACTTCGTCACAGAGCTCTTTCCATTTTCTTTCTATACTGCTTTTGATGGCCGTTGTGAGGTCTTTTCTTGCGGCCTGTAGCCCCTCCCATGCCTCCTCCATACCTGTAAGTTTCCTTCTAGCGCGGGTGTACCTCCTCCGTGCCGCATTGCATGCACGCTTCAGGCCCGCTATTTCCCTGTTCCACCAGTATTTAGGTGGGGGATGTTTGCGGGACGCGCCCCGCCGGCGCGGCGAGGCTGCCTCGCATGCCCTTTGTACAACATCCTCAGGACGAATTTGTCTCTCAGTATTGAGGAGTATTTGTCCTTCAATCCTTAAACGGGCGCGGAGTCTGCCGAGGTTCATTTTGTTAGCACGCCACGCCGCCCGGCGTATGTCTCCCTCCTGCTGGGTGGGTGCTTCCTCTTCTCCGTATTCGTATTCTATATATTTGTGGTCGCTTTGGGAGTCTTCTTCTGAGACGCTCCAGTTTCCTAGTTTATTTATGGTGTTTTCGCATCCAAATGTGAGATCTATGAATGAAGCTTGATCTCTTCTTTCGAATGTGGGCAGACGGCCATCGTTAAAGAGTGGCATGCCCAGCTGCGCTAGCCACTCTGTTAACTCTCGGCCTCTGCTGTTTGTTGCCTTGCTTCCCCATTCTACCGCGGCTGCGTTGAAATCCCCTCCCACTAAGATCTCTTCAGATCGTGGCTCGCATCTTCTGATTTCGTCTGAGAGTTCATCTAGAAATTTGGTGAAGGCTTGTCGTCCCGAGTTAGGCGAGATGTAGCAACTGAACACGATCGGTCCTCTGTCGAGTTCTGCCCACGTCCATCCTTTTCCTGATCCTTGCGCTTTGACAGCTATGGTAGGTTTAACCCATAGCGCTGCGTCGCCGTTTTCGTCACTGATGCATTATCTGCCTTGCCCACTAGACAGCCACCTTATGTTAGGTTCACTAATAAGTAAAACTTGAGCGCCTTCATTTTGTGCTTTTGCATCCAGTAGGGATTGGGCCACGTTGGACCGGCCCAAATTAGTCTGTATGCATTTCAGTTTCTTCGTCGTCATCGCTTTTGTTTTGGCCTTCCTGCTTGTCCTTGTTCTTTGGGTTTCTCATTGTCTTCTTATAGGGCACAAAGCCGTCGTCATCCTTGTTGCCGCTTGTAGCAGGTTGTTTGCCCGCGATGGCAGCCTGGAAAGTGACGTCCTGGGTTGTAGGATCCTGTTCCTTGGCATTGTGCACAACCGGGGTCCTTTGTTTTGGGTCCTTTGCTCTTGCCTCGCTTTTACGGTCTCTTATCTCTCTAATGCATTGCCTGTAGGCTGGGCATTCCATGGAGTTTGCCGCGTGTCCGGTGTCTCCGTCTTTACAGTTGTAGCATCTTGCCACTTTGTCGCAGGTCTTAGCTGGATGGCCTTTTTCTCCGCACTTGTGGCACCTTATGTTTGCTGCTTTTGCTTCCTTGCAGTCCCTTTCCCAGTGACCCATCTTCTGGCATTTGAAACAGCATGGGGGTACAATCCATTCAATTAGGGGGTAGGATACCCATCCTATTATGAGTTTTCCTTTGGCCAGCAGAGTTTCTGCTTTTTGTCTTTCTAACTGGATTGTTGCTCCCCATTTGCCCATTTTGTTTTGCCGGGGCTCCTCTACCACGACTGTCTCTGAGTCAGTCAGGTTTAGTTCTCGTCGAACTGCGTGCTCGATAATCTCTTTGTTAGCCTCCTTGTTTATTCCTAGGATGCGTATCTTCGTGCTAGGTTGGGTTTCCTGAGCATCGAGAGAGGTTTTACTCTTGATGCTTTCTAGGAAGCTTGTTGTTGCCCCTTTTTGATTTTCTTTGTAGATCACCTTTATACCTCCATCGGGCAGGTGCACGATGTTTCTTACTGTAACTCCGGCTTTAACGATGTCCACCTCCCGTTGGAGGATGCTTGACCACTCCGCCGGAGTCTTTTTGTCAGTGGTCTTAATTAAGATGGCCTCTGCCTTGGATTTAGGCAGGCCTCGTTTCCGCCCTTCCGTTCGTATAGCCTTGCGCTTAACGCAGAGGTCGACTTCTCCTTCGGCCTTTAGAAGACAGTATTCAACTGCCTTTCTTGTCAGCTCGGCGTTGGTTCCCTCTGTGAGGTGCAGTGCTCCCCTTCTCCTTGCGTCCTGAGCTTTCCATGTTCCGGAGAGTTTGTGGTTCATTTTCTCTATAATCTTCTCCATTACTTCTATGGTGGAGTCGAGGTTGTCTTCCTCTCCGACTTTTCCCACGATTAGAGTCCGGGATGTTGTTGTAGGTGGCTCTTCGGTTGAGGCCGGTTCTCCCAGGTCTATGTTTCCCTGATGGATCTCTATAGCACCTACTTTGCCGACTGCCAATTCTCCTAGTCTGGTGGCTGCCGGGAAGTATTGCGTTAGTCGTTGGATAAATTCTTTGTCCTTGGCGTTCTTGTCTTGGACCAGGACTGCTCTGACTTCTCTGTTGCCTATGATACTGGTCTTTATCGGCCGCGTTCCTTTGTAGGCTTTTCGCGGCCAATCTTTCGCAATCTCAGCTTTAACGGCCTCTATGTCCTTGGCCTCTCTGAGGTTCTGCAAGATTTCATGGGCCTTCTGCTCCTCCTCAGCTTGCTTGATTTCTTCCGGGGTCCGTGGTTTTGCGGCCTCGAGCTCCTTGATTTGCTATTGTAGCTGCTTGCGCAAGTCTTGTTCTTTTGTCAGCTGCTCCTTCAACTCCATGATGGTTTGTTCATGTTGTCGGTTGAGCATTAGCAGCGTTTCTGCCGTTGTTTCCTGTTGTTTTTTGTTAGTCTCTTCTTTTTCTAACAGTTGCTGTTTTAGCAGTCTGCTATACGCTTCTTTTTCGTTTAACTCCGTCCGGAGCTTAATTATGTTGTCTTCAGAGTCCCTCAGGGGTAGCGACCTTTTCTTATTTTCTAGCGCTTTTAGGCCAATTTCTATAGCCGTTATTGCGTGTTTTATATTATCTTTTGTATTTTGTGGTACAGTTTCTTTAACAAGACGTTGCACCGTGCTGAGTAGCTCATCGAGCTCCTTGCTTGGCCAAATCCAAGATTCTGAACTTTCGTCCATTTCGTTGTCGATCTGTCTTCGTTTTCTGCTGCTTGCTTTAGCCTGATTGAGCGCCTCAGTGCTTGCAGTTTTCTCCGTTTCCCGTCTGTATTCATTCAGGCCTGATATATCAGGCTCCGAAACTGCCTTGGCGGAAAATTCAGTCAGCTTTACCGGGATTGGGGGGGTTTCCCCCAAGCGCTTCTCCTTATCCATTTTATGTATGCTTGTCGAGGCTGGCCTTTCGGCCACCTCGTAGGCACTTGTTGGTAACCGCTGTTTGTATTAAAGAACGCAATTAAAATTCAGAAATCGCGTCTAAGAGCACCTATCAGGCCTGATAATGTGCTCTTTCTACCTTAAGTTTAGTGAGTTCTCGCTTAGACGTGCTTATATGACTGGTCGGCTCTCGCTGCGGAGCAGTCAGCTGATTGCGCTTTGAACCCAAAAACGCAAGTTTTTCGAGTAAATGTCCTTGCTCGCGAAACTGTTGCACTAGTTGGGGCGTTTCACCATTCAAAACACTTGTTAGACGATGAACTGTTCAGATATGTCGTTGAAATTGACCTTCTGTTAAGTTTGTTCAATCGCACTCTCTACCTCTATCTCGCACACTCACTCTTGCATCAAAAACACAACTTTTTCGGCTTAATTCGAGAGCTCGGGCTCTAGCGGCCCGATCGAAGTGGCCGACACAGTTGTGTGCTACCCGTTATATTGTCGATCTATAGGTGTTGCTTTCTAAACTGCAGGCTTTAGTTCGCTGTTGAGACTGCGTTTGTTTACGTCCGTTAGAGATCGAGTTCAGCGTTCGATTTGACGACTGAAAGTAGGTCACATCGATTTTCACTGTTTTTTCACCGTTGCACTCGCAATAAACTGCACCTATTTGATCACTGGGTCGAGGGCGGTCGTTGGTTCGCAGATTTCCCGGGTTTTCCACGCTTGAACTAAGTTCTGCGGTACTTATCCGGGAGCGCGATCGAACGTGACTCACCCCGCTGACGCCGGCACCACTACTACTCGCGGTCACTACTTTTTTTTTTTTTGAATGTATGTTACAACCATTTCCAACGGAACTACTTTCGTTTTACTTCATTGAAAATGGAGGTTCTTCTATGCACTCCGTTTATATCTGATCCCTTCTAGTGTTGGTTTTCGGCCGTCGTCCCATCTCTTGGTCGCCTCAACCTCTCAGCTCGCTGTCGTTCCAGTTCGATCTTTCTTCTCATTACACGTTCCACCAGTAGCATGCCCTGCTCCCATTTGGATTCGTCCTCCAGCATAGCGGAGACTAGGTCTGTCACCGTCATGTCTGAAGAAGTCATTGCTGGTGAGTTCTGCCGTATGTCTTCGAATGCTGGGCACCGGAGGATTGTATGAGTCACGTCATCATCCTCGCTTGTGTCGCACGTAATGCATTTGGCATTCGGAGCTTTGCCTATCTTGTGCAGGTATTTTTGGAAGCATCCGTGTCCCGTCAATACCTGCGTCAGCCAGTAGGTGACCTCTCCATGCTCTCTGTTAAACCATTTCTCGAGGTTGGGGATGACCTGACGGGTCCAGGCTCCTGGTACGTGTGCTGGTGTGCTGGTCCATTCCTCGTTCCACTCCTTAATTGTCTGTCTCCGGGCCTCGGTTTTTCGAAGGGATCTGTTTGATTTCCGCCGTGTTCGTTCTTCGATCATTCTAGGCCATGGTATTAGCCTTGCTATCGCGAGGATGGCCATCGTTTCTACTGTTCTGTATGCACTGGCGATTCGTATTGCCAGTTTACGTTCCGCTTTCAGGAGCTTTTTCTTGTTCCTCTTCAGTTTCATAGCGTTCGGCCCCCACGTTGATGCGGCGTATAGGACGGTAGACTCTGCCACTGAGGCAAGAAGTCTTCTCTTGCCCTCAGTTGCGCCGCGTGTTCTCGGCATAATCTTAGCTAGGTTATTTGCTAGCTTTTCCGCCTTTGCGGTCACCCGGTCTATGTGCTCGTTGCCCGAGAGAGCCGTGTCGATTGTCACACCCAGATATCGGGCTGACCTGTTGATCTTTATGCTCACGCCGTTCAGAGCTAGGCTAATGTTTCCGTGTCTCTTGCGGCCCGTGAGAAGTACTGCCTCGCTCTTCTCGGGCGCGAGCTCGAGGCCGTGTCCTACCATCCAGTTGTTCACAATCTCAATGGCCGCTTGTGCTCTTGCTTGCAGCGTCTCCGCTTCCCGCGCCGTGACCAAGATGGCAAGGTCGTCCGCGTAAGCTATTGTTTGTACTCCTTCCAGTCTGCAAAGTCTCAGTACGTCGTCGTATGCCATGTTCCATAGCAGAGGGCCTAGTATGGATCCCTGCGGGACGCCGGCACTCATGGTGAACTCAGAATTCCCGTGTATGACCGACCTATTGCTGAGGTAGGATGCGATGATCTTCTGAAGATACGGAGAGATCTTCCGTTGAGCCATTACGTCTATGATGACCTGCCAACTCAGCGAATTGAAGGCGTTTCGGGCGTCCAGAAGAACGACCGCGCAGAGCTCCCTGGACCATTGGTTCTTTTCCCTTTGCTTTTCCGCTTCCTTTAGAACAAGGTCGATAGCCATTTCCGTCGATAGCCTTTTGCGGAAGCCAAATTGTCTGTCTGAGAGTGCTTCTCTTTCCTCCAGTTCCTCTGTTAGCCTCATGTTTATGATCGTTTCGAGTGTTTTGCCCAAGGTGTCCAAGAGGCATATTGGGCGGTACGCGCTGGGCTCCGTGGGCGGCTTCCCTGGCTTTCTTATGAGAGCCATGGTGGCCTTCTTCCAAGACGTTGGGTAGATTCCCTCCCTTAAGATTTGATCCGCCATCTTTTTGAAGACTTGCGGCTGCTCTTGGAGAAGAATCTTCACCGCTTCTGCCGGAATTCCATCTGGACCGGGTGCTTTGCCTTTAGGTGACCGTCTTATTGCGGCAGCTATTTCCTCTTGAGTGATCAAGGGTATGTCATCCTGCTCTGTGTCTATTTCTGGGCGGGTGGGTTCGGCGTGGCTTGGGAACAGTCGCCTTGCCGCTCTCTCTGCCAGCTCTTCTGGAAGCGTTCGCTGTAATCTCCTTAATTTATCCATGACAATCTTATAGGGTTTCCCCCATATGTTGTCTTCCACTTCGTCACAGAGCTCTTTCCATTTTCTTTCTATACTGCTTTTGATGGTCGTTGTGAGGTCTTTTCTTGCGGCCTGTAGCCCCTCCCATGCCTCCTCCACACCTGTAAGTTTCCTTCTAGCGCGGGTGTACATCCTCCGTGCCGCATTGCATGCACGCTTCAGGCCCGCTATTTCCCTGTTCCACCAGTATTTGGGTGGGGGATGTTTGCGGGACGCGCCCCGCCGGCGCGGCGAGGCTGCCTCGCATGCCCTTTGTAATGCCAGTACAACATCCTCAGGACGAATTTGCCTCTCAGTATTGAGGAGTATTTGTCCTTCAATCCTTAAACGGGCGCGGAGTCTGCCGAGGTTCATTTTGTTAGCACGCCACGCCGCCCGGCGTATGTCTCCCTCCTGCTGGGTGGGTGCTTTCTCTTCTCCGTATTCGTATTCTATATATTTGTGGTCGCTTTGGGAGTTTTCTTCTGAGACCCTCCAGTTTCCTAGTTTATTTATGGTGTTTTCGCATCCAAATGTGAGATCTCTGAATGAAGCTTGATCTCTTCTTTCGAATGTGGGCAGACGGCCATCGTTAAAGAGTGTCATGCCCAGCTGCGCTAGCCACTCTGTTAACTCTCGGCCTCTGCTGTTTGTTGCCTTGCTTCCCCATTCTACCGCGGCTGCGTTGAAATCCCCTCCCACTAAGATCTCTTTAGATCGTGGCTCGCATCTTCTGATTTCGTCTGAGAGTTCATCTAGAAATTTGGTGAAGGCTTGTCGTCCCGAGTTAGGCGAGATGTAGCAGCTGAACACGATCGGTCCTCTGTCGAGTTCTGCCCACGTCCATCCTTTTCCTGATCCTTGCGCTTTGACAGCTATGGTAGGTCTAACCCATAGCGCTGCGTCGCCGTTTTCGTCGCTGATGCATTCTCTGCCTTGCCCACTAGACAGCCACCTTCTGTTAGGTTCACTAATAAGTAAAACTTGAGCGCCTTCATTTTGTGCTTTTGCATCCAGTAGGGATTGGGCCACGTTGGACCGGCCCAAATTAGTCTGTATGCATTTCAGTTTCTTCGTCGTCATCGCTTTTGTTTTGGCCTTTCTGCTTGTCCTTGTTCTTTGGGTTTCTCATTGTCTTCTTATAGGGCACAAAGCCGTCGTCATCCTTGTTGCCGCTTGAAGCAGGTTGTTTGCCCGCGATGGCAGCCTGGAAGGTGACGTCCTGGGTTGTGGGATCCTGTTCCTTGCCCTTGTGCACAACCGGGGTCCTTTGTTTTGGGTCCTTTGCTCTTGCCTCGCTTTTACGGTCTCTTATCTCTCTAATGCATTGCCTGTAGGCTGGGCATTCCATAGAGTTTGCCGCGTGTCCGGTGTCTCCGTCTTTACAGTTGTAGCATCTTGCCACTTTGTCGCAGGTTTTAGCTGGATGGCCTTCTTCTCCGCACTTGTGGCACCTTATGTTTGCTGCTTTTGCTTCCTTGCAGTCCCTTTCCCAGTGACCCATCTTCTGGCATTTGAAACAGCATGGGGGTACAATCCATTCAATTAGGGGGTAGGATACCCATCCTATTATGAGCTTTCCTTTGGCCAGCAGAGTTTCTGCTTTTTGTCTTTCTAACTGGATAGTTGCCTCCCCATTTGCCCATTTTGTTTTTGCCGGGGCTCCTCTACCACGACTGTCTCTGAGTCAGTCAGGTTTAGTTCTCGTCGAACTGCGTGCTCGATGATCTCTTTGTTGGCCTCCTTGTTTTATTCCTAGGATGCGTATTTCGTGCTAGGTTGGGTTTCTGTGGCCTGCAGAGACGTTTTGTTCCTAATGCTGTCTAGAAAGCTTGTAGTTGCTCCCTTTTGGTTTTCCCTATAAAGTACTTTGATACCCACCGCCCTCTCTGGGATATACGAGTTTTGTTCACCGTGACTCCAGCTCGGGTTGTGTCCACAATCACGCTGTAGAATGCTGGACCATTCTGCTTGTGTTTTATCACCTGTTGTATTGATGATAATTGACCCGGTCTTGGGTTTTTGTAGACCTCGCGTTCGTCTCTCTGTTCGGGGGGGCCTTCTTTTTTAGGCACAGATCAATCTCGCCTTCGAATCTTTGCAGCCAGTATTCTGTCGCTTTTCTGGCGAGTTCGGGGTTGGTTCCTTCTGTGATGTGCAGAGCTCCTCTTCTTCTTGCTTTCTTCTGGTCTTCCATTCTCTGTTAATGACCTTACTCATTTTGTCTATAACCATTTTAATTGTTTTGAGAACGGCTTTAGGGTTTTCTTCTTCCCCGATTTTGCCTACTATCAGGGTTCGTGTTGAGTGTGACGACACGTCCCTTGAAGCGGTCGTTGGGTCGCCCAGATCGATTTCTTCTTGGCTAATCTTTAGCATGCCGACTTTTTTTTTTTTTGTGGAGGAGGGTTAAATGCAGTTACGCACTACTGCTACGAGTAGGAAAATTCGGTTTCCATCTTGAGCTGTGTGGGACTCGACCCCAGCGGATGGATTGTACGTCGGCCGCTGAGACCCATACCCACTAAACGCACCTCCCCCCCTTAAGCTTCACTCTCTGATGGCCCAGGTCTCCATAGAACAGTGCTATGAGCCATCAGGAGAAGTGGCGAGTGCCCTAATCGGATCAATTGGCCGGGGTCGCTCACGGGTTCCCCCACCTGTCAGGCGCACTTTGTCCCAGCCCTTGCAAACCCGTTTGATTCAAAGTTGCGCTTTCTTCAGCCGTGCTGGCTTCAAAAGGATTCTGCCTTTCCGTGCATCTTATGTGCTTTGTCTTTAGCACCTCCTGTGCTATTTTCCGCCCCCAGTTCCCATGCTTGAGCCGAACCCAGGATGTACTCCGCAAAACATTTCAGACAGTTTCGTGGAGGGTCTTGAACTTCAGGGTGGGTTATTCCCGCTCTGGACCATTTCTCGCGAATGTGTCTTATCGCTCCGGGTCTGCTGCTGCCTCCTCCCATGCCTGGCACTTAAGAAGTGTATGTTCTGGACCGTCTTCCAGGGCATCTTCGCAGAAAAGACATATTTCTGATAGGGCCTTTCCAATTCGGTGGAGGTATGATTGGAAGTTCCCATGCCCCGTGAGAATCTGTGTCAGGTAGAAGGTTAGATCCCCTCCCGGCCTTGCTATCCATGCCTGTATGTTGGGCAGCAGTTTGGTCAGGCTCTTTCCGGGGGCCCCGGAGGGAATGGCGTCCCACTCAGCTTGCCATTCTTCTAAAGAGACTTTTCTTTCTCGTTCTTTGTCGATTTCTGTAGGTGTGCCAAGGTCCCACAGCCGTTGTCTCTCAACGCCTTAAGGTCCCAAGGAAGTGTCTCCTTGGGATGCCGACTTTGCCCACGGTCAGCTCAGCCAGTTTTGGGGCTGCGGGAAATACTGTGTAACCTCTTAATCACTTCCATATCCTTGGCGTTCTTATCCTGTACCAAGAGTGCTCTCACCTCTCTATCACCTAGGATACTAGATTTAACTATTCGAGTTTGACGGTAGGCTTTTCGCGGGCCATTCCTTGGCTAGCTCGTTTATCGCCTGGTCTGCGTTTTCTACCTTTTGTAGATTGTTCCAGATTTCTTGGCACCGTCTCCTCTTCCTCGGCCTGTTTAATTTCCTCAGGCGTTCGTCGCTGTTTTACAGCTTCTTCGAGCTGTTTAATATGCTCTTGTAGCTGTTTATTTAATTCTTCTTTCTCTAACAATTGATGGTAAAGCAATTTGTTAATGTTTTCTTTTTCGTTTAGCTCCACTCGGAGCTTATCCAGGTGTCTATCGTTGTCACTGTCGTTTGAGAGCTTTCTTTTGTTTTCTAGTGCTATCAGGCTGCTTTCGAGAGCCTTTATTGCACCTTTAACGTTATCCTTTGTATTTGCTGGGATAGTCTGTTTTACAAGGCTATGCGCGCAATTGAGCAACTCGTCAAACTCTTTGCACCCCCATATCGTTGTTGTCGCCATCCTCTTGCGTTTCGGACGCTTCATCGTCTTCTTGCTTTCGCTTTTTACCTCCTACCTTGGTGTAGCTGCATAGCGAATCATTGCTTGCAGCTGCCTCCGTGCTCATTAATGTTGCTGACTCCGTGTCTTTCTTTGCTTTTCTTGGGACCGCAAGATTGGGTTCCGAAGTTGTCCTCGTCAGTAGTCCGGACAGGGATGTCACCATACTCTGGTGCTCTTCCTGTTTTTTCTCCATTTCTTTATCCATATTTAGCGAGGAAGGCCTTTCGGCCCCCTCACTAGTGTCTACGTAAGCGATTTAGGCTGGGAACTCCGGCGGGTGTTTATTCTCCACAGAATCCAGCTACATTGAAAGAGAAGCTCTTCCAGAATAATTTCGAAATCCCACAGACTGCTCGGTCGGCCTTCCCGTGGCCACAGCCTTCAGCCTCTTCCCATGAGCGGCGGCAAGGTGACGTCAAACGAGCTGTGTGGCGATGACTTGCTGATTGACAACAACAACGACGAGCACGACGAATAACAAACAAAATAATAGTAAGTCGTTCTTCTTCACAATGAATACCCGGCACCAACTACTACTACTACTACTAGTGAAACTTGTGCAATGAATTCTAGCCTGCTCCACCTCACATTCCTGCTGCCCACATTTGGCAATCGTGTTTACTTCAGCTGGCTGTTGTCGATTTTTATTGTCGTTGTCACCTCAGCTTTCTTTTTCATTCTGTTGCTTTTTGCTCGTATGGGACCGTTTGTTGTCGCCGAGAGCCAGCTGACAGCTTCAATTTTTATCTCTGAAGATGAACGAAAACTCACGCGCTTTGCGCGCTTAGATTATTATTATTATTATTATTATTATTTTTTTTTTTTTTATTATTATTATTTTATTATCGTTCAGGTAAACAATTGTGAGGTATGAACGTTTTAGCCAGGTTCATCCTGCTTTGTTCCCTTGTCAGTTCATTGCGCCTATGATTGATGCCACGTTCCCTGTACAAACGGCCAAGGACATCATCTGTCTCAAAGACATGGCCTCGCGTCGATTACCCGTGACGTCTTCTATGCGTTTTCCGATATCTTTCAGGATTTTCGCTGTACCTGTGCTGATGGGGCCAAGTGTCTCCAATGTAATGGGCACAAGGTGGTAGCTTCTTGATAGCTCGAGATACTTCCTTCGTTTTTCAGAATCCGCGCGCTTTGCTACCCATCCAGATTCGACTGCGCTGTGACATAAATACGACAAGGCCGCCGTGCATGAAACCGTAACATCCCATACAAGGCTTTTCCGTGTGACCATAGCGGGATTTATTATTAATATTATTATTATTATTATTATTATTATTATTATTATTATTATATTATTATTATTATTATTATTATTATTATTATTATTATTAACCGCTGTCTTCTCTTCGTGCTCCGCTAATAGAACCTTCTTCTCATCCCGCCAGCCAACCGCCAGCGAATGGAGGGCCGCCATCTAGCCAACACCTGCCACCCTCTTCTCCCTCTCCTCTTCACCGGTTACTAGCCAACGTCAAGATGACACGCAAGGTGCTGTGCAGGATTCCAAAGGGAGCCAGAATCTCTCTGCGCAGGCTTTTCCACCGTCTGCTAAAAGATGTCGTAGAAAAATAATGACAAAACGAGCTGGACCGCGCTACTCACCCTCGCTCCAAATAACCTACATGTCCACAAAGAAACTCAACGAGGCCATAGTCTGGCCAGCGTGATCAAGGAAAAAGTGGCCCTTTTCGGAGGTGCAGATCTCAATCGCGTAGAAGCCGAAGGTCAAGACAAACGTGTTATGACGGACAAAGCCCGCGCTTAGATTGCTGTTCATAAGCTCTCCATGGATTTTAATGTGCGGAGCGCTATTAGAATATTGTCTTCCGACAACACGATTGCATCCGTAACGGAGGAGTCAATTAGTGAGATACAGAAGAAATACGGGTCAGTGAGGCCGATTGCTTGCTCCTCCACCTTAGGCAGGCTAGCCGCAAAGATTACCTGTAATCGAGCCAGAGATAAGGTTGTCGAGGCGACGGGACCAGCTTGGCTTTGCGATACCAGCCGGGGCTGAGGCCGCAGTACATGCCGCCCGAGCTTTCATCGACTTACGCACCGCTATCTAGGGTGCTCATAAAGCTTGATTTCAAGAACGCATTCAACACCGTAAGACGGGATTACCTTTTGAAGGCGGTTGCGACACATTGCCCTCAGCTGACGCACCACGTCAATCAAGCGTACCGTACCGCTTCTTACCTGGCTATACCAGATGATCTTATAGCTTCGGCTACGGGGCTGCAACAGGGTGACCCTTTGCCCCCCCCCCCCCCCTCTGTTTTGCCTGAGCATCAAAGAGCTAGTCGATTCTCTTAAATTACTGGGAATATTACTCTATCTCGTATAGAGTTGGTTGAGGCTACTTTAGCAGCGTGCCGCGGACGGACGCCGCGTTCCCGCGTTGGACGTCAGGGTCGAGGCGCTGTCTTAAGAAAGCCGCCGATCTCTTGTCTCCGGTTGAGAGGTTCAGCTGCTCGCCGACTCTGTGGAGAAGTTTGCGAGTGAGGTTGCTTGGCCTGCCTAAGGTCTCAAACGCTAGCGGTTGAAACTCATGTGGGTAACCTATTGAGGCGTATTTTGCCAGCTTCCTTGTCTCCGCTAGATTACCCGGCGTAGCCAGCCGAGATCGCCCCGCCACCGACCATTGAAGGTGCTAATGAGTCGGTGACAGTAGCATCCCAGACAAGCATGCTGCCCCTACTACTAAAGGGAGTGAGAGTCATCCCATCCGGGCGCTTACCATCGTCGGCGGACAGGCCCTGGGGCTCTAAAATGCGGAGGAATCCACTTGATCGAAGCGCTCGGCCAAAGGTGTCGTTAATACCGGCATGTCTGGCCGCCGTCCCGCACTCTTAATGCACAGCAACCCGTGATGGGCTAATTTGTCAACGGGGTAGCCACATTTACACTGATGGGGGGATACAAAGTCACAGCCGAGACACAGACCTACCCCGATTCGGGTTGTTTCGTCGTCCAGGAGGGTGCCCAGTGGGGCACTTAAAAGTGCATGCAACCAGGCTCCAAAATCTTTGACAGCGACCGCTCGGAGGCGAGCCTTTGTGGGGTCGTCGATAGCGCCCGCAAGTAAGCCGCGGTACGCTTCGTCGTATAACAATGTACTCCAGTCATTTTGGCTTAAAGGGTTATCCGGAGCGCCCCTGCAAGCTGTCTTTAGCTCCTCGAACATGCGTCTCTTGAGTTCCTTGTACTGACAAATGCCGGCCTTGTCTAATAGTGCCATGGCATTGTTCTCTTATCGGAAAAGGGAGGAGACTATCGCTGGTCCTGCGGAAACGAGAGGATTCCGGATTCCCAGACCCCTCTTTAAGATCGGTAGTTGTGACTGTTTTTGAGCGGAAGGCGCCAGCAATAAAAATTAAATTAAAAAGAGTTTTAATGGCGTTTAAAGTTAACTTATTTAGTATACGCAGATCGTCCAACTGTCCTGTTAGATTGGCTCCACGAAGAAGGTGGGTGATCCTCGTAGCTCAGAACGAGGATCGAAGAAAAAAAGAACGCGCGGTGAGCGCCGAGTGGCGCAAAGTTATCGGCAACGTCCTTCAGCTTGTTCTGCCATTTTTCAAGTGCGTGTGCGAGCCCTTCCGGCCGAAGGGGGACTCCCAGGAGCTCTAAATCATTGTCGTGGGTAACCTTACATCCCGGCAGTAAAGCTTTAAGGATGCGAAGGTCCGGGGCCTGTGTAGTATCGCCCGTAACATATATCTCACATTTCTTGGGATTCAGCTCCAAACCCGAAGTTTTACTGAAATCACTTACGCGCCGATCGTCGTCAACAACCATGTCTACATCGCCTCAGCACACCGTCATCCAGATGTTTAGTGGACTTTTAAGAGAGTCAACTAGCTTATTGATGCTCAGGCAAAACGGAGAGGGGGGGGATGGCAAAGGGTCGCCCTGTTGCAGCCCTGTAGCCGAAGCTATAAGATCATCTGGTAGGGCCAGGTAAGAAGCGGTACGATACGCTTGACTGACGTAGTGCGTCAGCTGGGAGCAGTGTGTCGCAACCTCCTTCAAATCATGATCCCGTATATATATATATATATATATATATATACGTATGGCCTTCTTAGAACAGCTGGTAGAGTATCTAGAGAAGCAGCCCAAGACGCCACAAGAGTTCATGGGCTCAAGCAACACTATCACCTAAAACAACAAATACTTTTGCTCGGAGAAACTCTTCTGCCAAGCAGCTTCGGCAGACAATAAGAAGAGTGCTGCCAAGAAACAGAAAGTAGACGTCGTCTCCTTTTACGAAAAATCGAGGCCGGATATCTTGAATGATATGCATGCAGTCTTCTGGAAGAGAAAACCAAATTCGACTACTAGTTGAACCCTGAATAAGTGGACTGTCCTAACTTTGAAAATGAAGAATTTATCTCTTCTGTTAACCTATTTGCAGTGTGGCTAAGCCAAGGCATTTCTACTGCAATGTTGTCTGTGCTGTTAGTGCTTGTACAGAGTGCAGAGAGGCAATTGACGAACTGAAACGTCTACAAACGCTCGGTTTAATTAAGTACATGCCTGCCACCATGCCTTACATGCAGCAGGGTGTACATACAAATCCAGCCAACCTCAAGGTATCACAATTAGTAGGCGCTGGACAGAAAGCGAACAAAGCCAATAAGAAACTTGGCATATATAAGGGAACTCTAGTCAGGCTGTAGAATTACCAAAACCCACCAGGACCAACGTGGGACATGCTCCTCTAAGAGTCCAACATATAACTTTGGGAAACTCTTGCAGCAGCACTACGGGCATTTCGGACTAAACGCAACCGCGCCCCGCCAGTAATAGTCACACAGAGAAACATCAAAGGCGTAGTTTCGGTCATGGATTTTTATGGCTACCACTGCCCAGCCACTGCCCATGGAGTCGGAAGACCAACGGGTGGCGCTTCTGTATAGTTGGTCAAAGACATGCGTCACTTTATAATCGTGGCAATGTGCAGTAGTAACAGTTTAATCAGTACCGCAGATACGACCAAAGACCTTACAGAGAACTTCCCAGCAATCAATTAGTTAAGCGTGCTTTGACGTATCATCTTCAGTAACATCTGCGCTCATCAACGTTCTCCACCACTACGGTCTCTGGATATATATTGACCCGCAAATTCCCACATTCTTTATAGACTTGCGTAGACCGACGCCGAACGGCTCGCAAGCTAAAACAAGCTGAACACGCACGGGGGGACTACCCAGCGTCTGCAAATCAATGCAGAAGTCTCTGCCTTAGTGGCAGAAAACAACAATTATTTTTAAGGCTATTAACGACCAAATCTGTGGCAAGCAACTGCCGCACCATGCGCATTTCTCAGGACTTTCGGGGAAGAGTCTACGGATAGGCTGACAATGAGAAAAACGCGCCTTCTCCCTCCCCCGACTTCCCGATCGGTGGGGAGTGAGTAAATGACTGTTTTTTAATGGGTACGAGCCTCACATTTGCAGCCGAGTTTCCTGCAATAGTGCCCGTGTGTGCAAACTGCATTTTCCAGTTGCTCCTTTATGAACTTTAAAAGAAAACACTGCTAAACGTTGCGCGACCACGGAGGTGAAATTGAAAGCTGGTGACACTGCTAGTTTCGTATGGGGTGATCGCAGCGGTGCGCTGGACGCTCGCAACAAATAAACAAAATAGTATTAGTATTTATTAGCGGTGATTAAAGTGTGGAGGGCACTCTACGCTACCTGCAAACCCAGTTCCCGCTGCTGTAAATGTTTGCGACTAAAAATGTGTGATTACATAGTTGACAATACTAATGACAATTTTTAGTCGTTGTTGTAAGTTTCATGACATGTGGATTAAATATAGTGAAGTGTTATGTTTATGATGTGTGCAGATAGATAATTATTTTAAGGAGGCTGTTTTTAAATCTAGACCATCGCCCATCCCATGCGGGTTAGAATGCGTGTAAATCTTTACACCTTATAAGATATATATATATATATATACAGGGTGTTTCAGGAATATTTGAAGCGCGATATATGGAACTGTAGAGCTCGTTAAAACAGATGTTTTTTCCAATGGAACATTGCCTCTGAGAAGTCTTGTTTCGGAGTAAGAGTGAAATTACTACAATATGTGACACTGGTGTTTTGCCCCACATAGGAGCACAAAATGTGCAATAGCGAGGCAACTACCGTCGTGTTTGTGAGAAAATTCTGTTTCTTCTGAAGAACATATAAGGCCGCCCAGAAAATGCGACATGGTCGTTTAGAAGAGAATTCGCCAAAAATGAAGTAGTGTATTAGCTTTCACGCCAAATACCTAAAAATAATTACCCTACGCTCACTCAGCGCTCAAAACTAGCACAATCAGGCAAACGCGCGTTTCATTTGGTGAGCTGGTTGCGGGGTGATGACGATTTTTGGCGAACATGTTGAGATTAAGTGCATAAAAAATGACGCGCTGTGGCTGTCGCGCGACACGTCGGCGGTAGTGAACGTCGCCACACAGTCATTTTACATGGACTTAATCTGGACATGCCCTCCGAAAAATCGTAATTACTCCGCAACCACAGCTCGCATTGACATAGATTTGATTCCAAAATGGTCGTCATGAAGTAGTTTGCCCGAATGTATTAGTTTTGAGCGCTGAGTGGTCATGGGGTATTTATGTTGAGGTATTTGGCGTGAAAGCTAATAAACAACTTATTTTTTTTGCGAATTCTCTTCTAAGGACCATGCCGCATCTTCCGACCGGCCCTATATGTCTGTCAGAAGAAGTAGAATTTTCTCGCGAATACGACGGTGTGCTTAGTTTCTGTATAGATAGTTGCCTTGCCATTGCACATTTTGTGCTCCTAAGTCGGGCAAAAACACCAGTGTCACAAATTGTAGTAATTTTACTTTCACTCCGAAACAATACCTCTCAGAGACTATGTTTCATTGGAAAAAAACATCTGTTTTAACGAGCTTTACAATTCCATATATCGCGCTTCAAATATTCCTGAAACACCCTGTAAATGTGTGTGTGTGTAAATTGAGTACGAAAATGTTCGTGGTTTAAAAAATTTGCCAAACGACAATGAAATACATTACAATTCTAATATATGGGCGCTTCGTTATCGATCTGCTGTGACGAGCAACGAATTATATTCGCGCCGATAATTATTTTGCTACTTTGGGAATACCAACAGCATATTGCGAGTAACTTAGCCGTGCTATAATCGAAATAATGTGCGTTAACCAAGTATTGGTTAATAAGCAATACAAACAATAATCGATATTATAGGATTATTTTTATTGATTATTGCGTCTGAACTGGCTAAACAAAGGCGTGAGCGTCAAATGTTACTTTGGCGCAATAAGAGTATTTTGCTTGTAACAACGATATTTTACAGAACGCAAATATCTAAACAATTTGTAGTCGTTTGTGTGGTTTCACCTTGTTGTCGTCAACCGCCGCGCTTGTAGTTTCAGTGATGAAGCCGTACAAAATGTTTGGTAAGTAACCCAGTGTCACATCTTATGCTACAACAACGCACTAAGGAGCATTTTTCGACAACTACTTCAATACTAAATGTTAGAGCTTGTGTTTGAACAACTCACATTTGCAGTTGCGGATTCCTGCCGTGGCGTCGCAAACCGCATTTTCTCGTTAGTCCCTTCAATACAAAAATAAGGCTGCCCACGCACTGTGCACGTTGCAACAAAATACAAAGTAGACCAAAGGTCTTGCCGACGCAATTATTACACCGCCGAGTCGCGAATGTCATAGTTGCTGCTAGCTCGCGCTTAATTATTATTTGTTTTTTATTTTTAATCAATTAGGTTCAGTCAGCATCGTAAAGTTTGTTAGTAGATTGGTGAAATAAATGTTTGCTTTGCGTATGTTTGTGTTGCAGCGGCGGCTGTCGCTTTAATACTATTAGATGTTAGTCTACTTATCTGGACGATGAAAACTATATCTCAGGAACGTCCTGGGCCTCTGCTGGAGAATTCTACAGTAGCGACGATATTTCTCAGCCCTTTATATCGATTCTGGACTCTCCACGTATTTAATTTAACTAATTATGATGATCTACGAAAGGGAAAACCAGCTGTTGTACGCGAACTTGGCCCGTACGTTTTCAGGTCAGTTTTAGACAAGTTTAAGACCATATATATATATATATATATATATATATATACATTTACTTGTACATATTCTGTGACCTAAATAGTTTTAGATCATTCACAGGTATGTGCATTTCTACCACCACTTTGATAGTGTGGGTATGCATTTTTATTATATGCTATCACGTTTGAGGAAGTCCTTAGTTATGTGGTAGTTTGTCAGTTGGACCGCTGTTGGAACGTTCTATGAGGAATACCATGCATAGGACTAAACTCCGTTCAGATAAAATACTTTATTTTTCGCCTAAATTGCAGATCTGACTGAATGTTCCAAAAGCGATGAGACTCCAGAACTAGATAGACTATGGACTAAATGTATGCATAGAATCAAGCCCTGTTCCCTTAGGGTTTTTTGTTATTTTCTTGATTGTGAGTTTTCGTTGAAGAAAGCCCAGCAAAGTTAATTTTGAACACGGTGTGGCTCAGCACTACCTTGTGAATAAGAATCATTTTGATATTTACTATATATTCGTGCCCATCCTTTAGCCAACGCTTTCAATAGTAAAAAAAGCCTATCGTTTTCGACGCACCATTGGACAATGTGGTTTATCATGTGTCGTATTATGTTCTGATTCTGAGGCATATATTTTTAAATTTTTAGCGTATAATTTGTGAGTTATGCCATGAGGAATTATAACCTAAATAACTAAAATAAACTTACACAATAAAATAGGCTAAGGTCAATTACGTTCATACGGAATGATCTGTTCGTTAGGTAATCGGTTATCTTAAGGAGTGATTGTTGAATAATATATTTAGTGAATCTACGCGGTTCTGAGATTAACAAATTCTAAGACATTAGAAAATTGATCGCCACCTAGATGGCATCACGCGCAATTACTCAATAATAGAGGCTTTCGTTAATTTAAATGTCTAAATATCCACATACGTACAGTGCAATGGGCAAGGACATTTTTAGGCGACCGTCACATTCAAGTTAAAGTTGGTGATATAATTCGTCAGCCAGATCCTGCATTATGTTATTTGCCTTAAAGGGGATGTTGATCCCCCTTCATTGGTGTGGACATCATCAACGTCAATCAATATGAATAATCAGGCATTGCTCGATGGTGTTCTGAAATAGATATGATTCCCTCACCCTCCAAATACGTAGGTACTGAAACATATGAAGTACTTTACCTCGGCTATAAAGTTATCGTTCAAATTTGACCGACTCTCTCTTATACATGTGACCTGGATGTACACATTGCGACTGATCTTGGTTTAAGCTTCCGTCGTACCAAGGTTGCGGAGGCATCAATGCCCCGCTGCTGCACTCTAACAATCTCTCATGTGTACATTCGCATTTGCAAAATCTCTTATTGTTAGCAAACTCACATATGTGCCCGTATCTTGTTCTCCTGTATGGGAGACCCGTGTGACTAAATAAAATTAGTGAAAGGCGTCCTTGACCCGCTTCTGAGACGCCTGCTCTTCAGGTTTCTCAAAGCGTGTCAGCTGATGTTGAATGTTGTTTGTAGTATAGAGCCGCAAGTGAACATATCTGCTGTGCGTCACGGGGCTATCTTTGGCGATGAAGTGGTCCTCAAAAAGTGGCTTAACAACATCTTTGACCCTAGACCGGGCGATTTCTGGCGGAACGGAATTAACAATTGGCCGAGAGGTGTGAGGAGGTCATAAAAGCAACAGGGAATACATCATAAACGATTTTGTTGTGGTTTCTGCTTTAACCCTATGCTACTTTAGAATCTATTTGTCTAAGGCTTTGGACTTAAAAAACAATGATCAGATAATAGGTCATAACAAAATGTAACCCTTTAACTAATTCATATCACTAAAATAAAAGTGATTATTCTTTTGTTTTGGATGCATGCAGGGTAAAGAAAGAAAAGAGGAATGTAGAATTCCGGAAAGGTTCTCTTCAGTTTAATCACCTCGAAACGTTTTTCTTCGAGCAAAGTTTGTCAAACGGCAGCCTAAACGACAAGCTAATGACTATAAACTTCGCCATTATGCTTTATTTCGGCCCTGATGGCTCAACGCGTGGGCGGTTTCACAAATATAGTAAAAATACAACCTTTGTGCGTACCACCGTAAACAAGTACTTTTTCACCGGGTAAGTCATGTTTGCCCCGTTGTTGTACTAAAAAATAGGCGCAATATCAGATTTAGCCCGCCAGTTTAAAGAGATACTTTTAAATGTATAGATGCACTAAGAAAGTGACTGCATACTTCTGTTTTCGCAATATGTTATATTATAGCATGGCAATTGTGTAAAATTATCCGCCCGCCACATTGCTTCGGTTACTTTCCTTAGGCGTGTCATCTCTGCAAGATTATACAAACATGTAGAGCCTGGTGGCGTGGCGAATTAAATTTGCGCCTCGCAACCGGAGGAGACACATGGGTGCGCGGGTTTATGCCACACCGTTGCACATTTGTATTTGTGGGGGTCTGTTTACGGAGCAATGTGAAAAACACTTCCGTGGAGGTTAAATCTTGGCTGAGGACCAGCCCAAGAGCTTTACTAGACTATACATGCATATGATAAATATATCTCTGTAGTAGCGAGCTTGACTGAATATTATCGCTACAACTGGTTTCTGATCAGAAATAACTAGGCTGAGACGTGGACAGCATTTTTTTAAATATATGACTAAGGGATATAATACTACCGGTAATGATTAGTGCAGCCACTGCGATACATTCATCATTACCTGATTACCGACTGATTACCATTGAACCACAGCAAACAGCAATGCGCCAAGCGGGCTGCGTGTCAAAACGTCTAGTTACTTAAACACGTAACTAGACGCATGTTAATAATGTTCATACAAGCTTAGTTTCCTTCACCATCACAGAGGGTGCACTGGTTTTACCCGGAAATTAAAAAAAAAGTGATGTTTTCCGATCAGGTAATAACCTATCCAACACAAGTAGGTTATCTACTAGTTATTGTTCTTTATCGCTAATTCTGTCCGCTGCTTCAGATTTGCTCGTTGTTTGTACGCTAATTTAGCCCCTTTAATCATCAGTTCGAAATAGTCTGCCAAGCTCTAGGTCTGAATCACGAAACTTCTATTAAAGTTGTATTTTTAAGAGTACTATGAAATATGATTTAGTTTTTGTCTCGGATAATTGCTTTTTGTGGTTGATTTGCGTATGGTTGTTGCGCAGATTCCAACCTTGATATGAACGGGTATCGGCAAAATTTCCCGCGACATGATTATTGGGCGGATTAGATCAGGATGAACACATGGTTTTTGTTGTCACTGAGACAGACTTTGTAAGTACGTTGCACTTTAATTTGTATTCTCTGCAGCAAAAATTCTCCTGCCCTTTTCTCAGTTTTCTTGCTTGCCGCTCTTTTCTTAATTTCTTTCAGAAAACTTCTGTAGATTTGCCCATAGCCCCATTGTTTTTGTCGCAACTGGCTGTACAATAAAAGTTGCAACTCGCGTTACTTCAAGAGTTTTTCGCACGCAACGGTCTTTCCGGAGGATTAGGGAACCAAGGCCATCCCGTCTGGGCGTAGGGCTGAGTCAGTTACCAATCCGATTGACTCTTTTCCGCAGGCCAGGTTAGCGGAATGCAGCGTCTTTGAAATTACTTCATTAAGGGCGGCTTGGCGCGAGTGTCTTCCGCAGCTCCTAGAACAGCGGAGGCCATGCTCTTCCGTCTGCCACACCAGTGTGTCGCAAAGGGAGCAGTTATAAAGTGCGCATACGGCCACCCCTAACCGCAGGGCAGCAACGATGCGGGGTGCTGCATTGTCCAGCATCATCCCCAGCTGCGGCGAGGGCATGGCTTGAAGCCATTTAGCGCTTGGTTTTTGTGTTGTTCAGGATTTTCTTTTGAATGGCTTTGACTACGACAGCATCCACGGCGGACTGGCGTGCGTCATCAAACACCACGCGGTGGCGGGCAGCGAATTCCTCTTCTTTGGACTCCATGAGCCTCTAAGCGTAGGACTGGCTTGGTGTTTAGAGGAACTATAGATAAAATCAACTTGTGAAGACTAGTAATTGAACCCAAGAATGCAGTCCAAGAAAATATCGTAGGCGGAGATTAAACGGGAAGACATCGTGGACTGAGGCTCGAGACGCCACACTCGCCGCTTGGGCAGAGATGTGGACCCACTCGTCTGCCGGAGACACGAGAGGTACGTGAACCCGCTCTCTCGTCATGAATTTGCGCAAGTGGTATACGGCACAGGGACTAATGACATATGACACTGCCCAGGCGCTGAGCGGACATGGCCAGTTCCAGGCGTACATGATGAAGATCGGGAAATCAGCGACGGACATATGTGTTCTCTGCGATGCCCGATGATGCCGCGCATACCATTGAGGCATGTACGGCGCTGTCTGCGTTCCGCGAAAAAAAACGTTCACCCTTCGGGCATCTACCGCGCAGGGTGATCGTCACGCACATGCTCTATTCGACGGCTAACTGGGGTACTGGCCTAAAATACCTCGATGGGCTCATGCGTGAACAGATCCGGCGGGAGAATAATCGCCGAACGCGATTCGCCGCCCGGAGCCCTCCTGAGTTAGTCCATCAGGACTTACCTGCTCGGTATACACCTACAGACTACGGAGAAGGTTAAAGCATTTGGCTACCCCTCTTGGTTTCGAGATAGTGGTTTACGATTCCGAAACGGAGGGGTTCTGGGGGGGGGGTTAGAGTGTACTGCGCTCGGATCAAGAGTGAGTCATGTACTCTCTGCCCGTGCATTTAGCCTCAAACTACCCGCCATTATATAGGCGAGTGTGCGTAAAAGCATTTTTTACCCCTCAAAAAACCTCCGGCTGAGGTGGGAAGCAAAGCTTGGTCTTAACTTACCCCATCCAAATTTAAATTTAACACCCGTTTTACGCATTGTCGTAGCTTCTTGTCAAATTATTGTAGAATGTCTCTGGGGGCGGACGATGCAGCGGAGAATATAAATAGTTCTAGTGTCGAGAGACGCAGTATGCACAGTGCGGGATGTGCATTCAGGGATCTCAACCTGGAACACAGGGGATCCATAAATTTGCACTTCCTGTTTAGGGCCATTGGGAGAAGAGCTAATCCCTGCTGCACCCCACGTTAATTTAGTAATACATAATACTATATATATATATATATATATATATATATATATATATATATATAGGGAAGTATGGTTTTATTTATATAACTTTTTTATGTTAGCACTTTGGAGTGTTACAATTGTCTCCGCATGAACGTGTACTCACGGGTTCTCTAACCCAGGATTAGCCCAGTTCAACAATGTGCCCCGAACAGATGCTGCGTTTCCTCGTTGAATGTCGAGTGACAGCCTCTGACGCAAAAATTCCGATGCCCTCGAGTCTCCCGTGGAAAGGTTAAGGCATCTGCCTACGCGCTGAATCAAATTCACTGTAAGCGGGCCTGGTCCTCCCATTGTTTCAAACGCCAACGGATAAAATTGGTGCGGATAACCAATGTCAGAGTATTTTCTACATTTGTTAGCTTCTGCTAACCTGGACGCATGGCCTGCCTGGTCCGCTCCTGCACCGACCATCGAAGGGGCTAATGAGTTGGTTACAGTTGCGTCCCAAACAAGCATGCGGCCACGCTCGAAGGGGGTTAGGGTAAGGCCGTCAGGCCTTTTCCCATCGTCTCTGGATAGACCCGGGGGTTCTAGTATGCACGGGAAGCCGGCAGACCTCAGTGCTCGACTGAAAGTGTCATTTAAAGCCGAGTGGCGTGCTCTTCGGCCTGCGCTTAAGGCGCATGACAAGCCATGATGGGCCAACGCGTCTACTAAATAACCACAACGACATCGGTGAGGAACGACTAAGTCAGCACCAAGCCGCAGTCCTGTGCTAATGCGCATCGTCTCGTCATCCAAAAGAGTCCCTATTCGCGGACAAGGTAGGGCATGTAACCAAGCTCCAGCCCCTTGACTACTTGCGGCTCGAAGCCTGGCTTTATCAGCCAAGGTGGGGGCTGTATCGATCAGGGTTGCTAATCGCTTTTCTTGCAAAGGGGTTATCCAGCTGCTCTGTTTAGTTCTTTCGACGGGAGGGGAGTCAAATAAGGACGACAATCCGTCGGTCAACTCTTGTAGTTCTACATTATAGGTTTCCCACCCATCGTTATCCAATAATGCCCTAACCCTCTCCGTAGCCTGAGTCAAGGATGACACGATCGCGGGTCCTGCCATCATGACCGCGTCCGGCATACCTAAGCCGCCTAGAGAGACCGGAAGCATTACCTGATCCCTTGCAACAGCGGTAAGCTGAATATTTAATATCTTCTCCAAAGTAGCTAAGCTAAGATCGTTAAAGGGCTGTAAAAGTTCAGGCGATGAGGATAAATTGCACCCTCTAACTAGGTGCGTTAACCTCGTGGCTGAAAAGCAAGATCTAAGGAGAAACAGTCCACAGTGGGCTCCTAATTGGGGTAGTCTGTCTGTGGCAAAGTCCAGTTTGTCCTTCCGGCCGGCTAGTGCTTTTGCAATTCCATCCGGCAACAAGGGCACACCTAGCAGCTCCAGGTCAGCCTTGTTAACAATGCGACAACCAGGGAGTAGGCCAAGGAGGCCCGTTAAATCTAATGGTTCAATTTCGTTATGGGTTGTAACATATACTTCACATTTGCCCGGGTTTAGGGTAAGGCCACTAATCACACCAAAGTCAATAACCTTTCGAATGTCGTCCAGTACTGTCAAAAGGTCTCCGCCCAGAACGCCGTCATCCAGGTACCATACGTTAAGGGGGGATCTCAGTGCATCCACCATTTCCTTGATACACAAACAGAAAAGTAGAGGACCCAGGGGATCGCCCTGCTGAAGACCTGTTTGCGATAGCATAGTGTTGTGTGGCATGACCAGATGTGATGATTGACCGTACGCCAAATTCGTTTGGTGAAACAGTAAGGGTGCCCACGACTTGACGGATCGGAGTAGGTGGTCTCTTCGAACGCTATTAAAAGCGTTTTGAAAATCCAGTTTGACCATCACCGTCGGCCCTTTCCGCGATTGCAGGAATGCCCGGGTACAGTGTACTGCTACCTCTGTACCGCCAGGGGTGGCGAATCCAAGCTGGTGGTCGCCAAGAGCTGCTAAAACAGCATGCTTATTATCTTGACAGCCGATTTTGGCTGCCAATCGGCGAACGACTGAAGAACAGGCGATTGGGCGTAATGATCCATCCTTCTTTAGTGCAAACATCCGTGCTCCGAAGATAAGTGGCATAAAACAGGATGGCGGCGAGCCCCATCTGAGCACGTCAACTACTTTGGCAATGGCGTCAGCTAGTCGCTCAGCCGTACTGCCCAGTGCACCAGACAACAGGTCTTGAAGTAGGCGGGGTCTCATAAAATCCAAACCGGCAGCTGAACTTCGACTGAAGGTTTTCATGGCCTTCAGTATCTCGTCCCGCGAGGTTGAAGATGGCAGTGTGACCGTCGGGGGTGTAGGCATAGTTAGATTCCGAGGGGCATGTGGGTGTTTGGCGCGGAGTGCATCAGTATTTTCGTTCATTGGCGCTAGAATATCTTCGGAGCTTACCAATCTTGCTGCACCGGAGATATCGCCTTCCGACAGCTTGACCCTCACCCGTCTGGAAAGGTCATCGTTGAAGTAGGCCTTAGATACGGGTCCCTCGTTCGCCAGGTTCTTGAGCCTTTTACCCGCTAAAAATTCGCGTAAGTTCTTCCTAATCAAGACAGACAGGGACCGAGCGTCCTTATGAGCTCTAGGAAGCCGCAGCACGACCGGAGCGAAGGAGAACAAAGAGTACCAAGCGTAAAGGTCGTTCTCCTTGGCAACGTTTGAGAAGACGTTGGTAAGTTCCTCCGCAACAGAAGGCCTCACCGATTTGGGTAAAATTCGTAGCAGTTTGGCTTGGCGCATGTTTGCCTGAATGTCGACGAGTAGATTGTCAATATCAATTTCTTCCGTCAAAGCCCGATTGGATGTGAACGGCCCGGTGGCGGCGTCGGCATGCCTGGCCGATATATGTCTGGCAAGACCCCTCTTCGTGAAGACACCTTTGCAAACCGGACATGTAGCCTTGTTGGAGTTATCCAAAACTAGAGACGCATTTGCGGCCTCAGTTCCGTAGTTTGGGTTATTATTATCTGGCATTATGATGTAAAGGCTTTGAGCTTCTCTGCGAGTGGAAGGAGAGCCAATAAAGGTTTCAGGGCTTCCGCAATCGTTTTCAAAGTTGCTGCCAGATCAGGACTGATACCCTCTAACATTTGAGCAACGTCTGTTAAGGCGCCCCCAACATCTTTGCGAGATGTCTTGCGTTTGTTTCTCTTTGTGGTGAGTTTAGCAGTGTACCGCGGCCGAGCTTGACGACTCCTGTGTGTGCTGGTTCGCTTCCGTTTGGGCTTCGGTAACGGTCGCGGGTTAGGAAGGAGGAGCTGCGGTGAGGGGCTTTCTTGTGTGGTAGAAATGCCCCTAAGGACTGCAGCGTACGAAGCCCTATCTTTGATGGAACCACCGGGTTTTACGTCTTCCACGACAGTAGCTGTGACATCAGGACCCTCGGTGATCGATGCAGACGGATGCGATGCCTTAACTTGTTGTAGAACTCTTGCCTCCATGATGATCCTGTTCCGCTCACGGAGGTAGGCCACACGCGGACAGGAAGGCGCTCCGGCCACGTGGGGGCCACTACAGTTTACACACCTCGCCTGTTTTGTACAACTTGAAGCTAGGTGATCTCCACCTCCGCATTTTTTGCAGGCCTTGCGAAAAGTGCACCTGTCCGCTAGGTGTCCCACGCGTTGACAATTGAAGCATAACTTCGGTTGATCGGGTTCAAGAACGACGGAGTGGGTTTTGTAACCCAAGAATACAGACACGGGCGGTTGACGGTCAAAGGTCAGAATCACCTTGTTGAGTGGGGTCTTGCCAGCGTGACCTGTCCGGAATAAACGTCGAACGTGCACCACACCAGAATCTGCTAGTTCTTGGCATATCTCGTCGTCTGTGAACGCAACATCAACGCCTTGAATTCTCGCCTTAAATGAAGTCAGGGCTGGACAGGTTACCGTAACAGGTACCGATCCTATTGCAGAAAGCTGCGTTAGTTTTCTAGCCGCATCCTCTGTGTTGACCCATACGGAAATAGCGGCCTTACTGCTTGATATCTTGCAGTCGGGACAATTCGAGTGTATAGCCTTACATAATTGCAATAAGGTACCGTCAGCGAACTCGTTAGAAGCTGAATCCTTAGTGGTCTTTCTTCGTATGACGACTTTGAAGGTGTTGAATTGACCGCTAGATGCCTCCATTCTCAGCTTGTCCAACTGACGTTGCTCACGAGACATGACCTTCTGTTCACGTTTAGACACCACCAGCGTAAACGATTCGTCATGCTCATCGGACTCTACAGTAGAACCCTTCCTTCGCTTACACCCTGGTGTTACACCTCTGTCTGAGATTCCCGAAGTCCTGGCACCTGTAGTTGGATCAACTTGTGGTACTCCAGGTAATGCGCCGCTTGCCTTCTTCTCGGCCGGCATCGAGACATCAGCTTGAGCGGCAATTGGTGTCTCGCTGGCGATTGCGCTCCTAAGCCTGGAGATATCCAAACTTCCAGGCGGCTTACTGCCGCTGGACTCGACCGGCATCGTCCTAGATGTCCGAATGCTTTGGAACAAATAAACGCCAAAAAAAAACACACAAAAAATATTTGCCACTCCCGGGAGTTGAACCGGGGCCCAACAACTAGCAGTCGATGACGCTACCACTAGGCTACGACGACTGCACAGGCTGCTCTGCTTCTAAGCCGTATCGATCGCCGGCCGCAAGTTAGGCACGAGCTTACGGCTAGCGATGACGTTGGCAAATCGAACACAGTTGTCAAAATCGAACACTGTTGTCAGAGAGCCCGAAAGGGATCGGAACTCTCTGAGAAGTACCCAGAGCACCTCCGGGCGTATGCGATGCACCGTTCGAACACTCACTATACAAACTCTGGATGATACAATTATCACTACAAAGATCACAGTCAAGCCTCTCGTAGTACTCGATTTTACGGGAGCCAACACGAAACACGACCGTACTCCACCGTATCAAACGGCGAAAAAAAAAGAGTAATAATACTATAGTAATAATAATATAGTAAAAATAAATGATTCAGTTCCAAAAAAGATTCGTAACTTGACGGATAACTTCGTAGCTATTAGAGGTGCCACTCATTACCGTTATATTCAGAATTTTCGCGCGTAGTGTGAGTGATAATCCAATACTGGTGGACAACGGCATCTTTGTTAATGTTCGTCTAGATTATTAGAGTCGACTCTTCTACAGATAGCAGTGTGAAAAAGTGGCGAGCACGAGCATGTCGGTACAGTTTGTACAATCTTCAACAGAAAGTATGTGAATAATAATAGTTTTTTGAATAAAGGTTTATTTGTATTATTAATATATCTAGGTATCACAATCATATTAATAATATGACTAACATATAAATTTTATATTTTGAATATTTGTGCATGGTAATGTTATTGCCTACTAGCCATGTATTGCATCAAGTTACGTTGTAATTGAGTCAGGTTTAGAGAGAGAATGAGGTATAATCAGTCCAGATCTTCAGTTGATGATCGTAAGACAAAAACAGTAAGTATTTATTTGCTGTCAAATGATATTTTTAGATCAGGAAATTTTGTACACGTTAAAAATTGGCGGAATTACTGTAAAACGGTTTTCTTTCTGTGGAATGGGTACAGTTACCCCGACGAATTTTTGGTCGGGGGTGATATCGCATCTAGGCCGTTCGGTTTTCGAGGACACAGAAAGTTTGCATACCTTTCGAGACGGAACAGTGTCGAGTTGGAAACTCACCAGGTGTATACTGATACTGCAAGAGTCAACCAAATTTACAACATTGACGGGAGACAGTTGAGTATTTTATAAGCTGCTTTTCTTTCAAAATGTTAGAAATTAGCTGTAATTGTGTTTACAGAATTGTACCTTTATTGTTGTTGACGGAATGCATGTTTTGCACTTATCAGATCTTTATTATTTAATTACTGCTGGTATCATGTTGGTTCTTATAGATCAGTCAGCTTAAGATATCGGCAGGTGTAGTGTATCACACATATTTAGGTTGCATAATTTATAAAATGGCTAGATGCTATAATTAACATGTTTGTATCGTTTAATTTTCAGTACACTCCGATGGTACGGTGCTCGATGCAATAAACTAGAGGGCACAAGTAAGTGTTACAAACAGTAACGGAGCACACTTAAAACTGTTCTGATTGAAACTAACCAGCAATAGCTATAGTGGGCACATGCAAATCTTTATCCTGCTCTCTTATTTTATGGCGAGTAGTATTGTTTTCCCGCCATGAGTACGCACAGTTGTCATATGTACATATGAGATATTGATTCCTTGTACTATACAAAACTATATATGGTAGTAAAGGTGTATGTTACCGACTTACTGTAGAGTGAGTACATTTTGACTGTATACCTCTTTTGGGCTGACCCTCAGCCAAGATTTAACGTCCACAAAACTGCTTTTTGCATTGCTTCATAAACGACCTTCATAAACACAAATGTGCAACGGTGGGGCTTGAAGCCGCGCACTTTTATGTCTCCTTCGGTTGCGAAGCACAGGTGAAAACACCTCGCCACCGGGCGCGACTGACTGTATACCCTGCGTCACGGTGACCGCCCTGTTGCCGATATGTTAGCAGACGACTATGGCACTAGAGTATATATATATATATATATATATACTACATATAAACTCGACTCTTAAGAAGTCAGTCTTGATACATGAACGGCTTAATGCCGGCAGTCCCCTAATCATAGGGCGGGTCGCCGCGAAGGATGCTCGTGTCAATGATAAATTAAATTAATGGCGGCCCGTGACGACTGAAAACTATGTTAGTCTCTCTTAGCTTCTCTCAAACAGCACTGCTAGCCCTCGTGCAGCGAGTACCACGCGATTGATCTGCATTTCCCCTGACGTCGCAAACCTTCAACGGTTTTGCCCACAGTTGCGCTTACTTTTATTAACTTGCGCAGCTTAGCAGCAGTTTGTATGTTGCCAACACTTGCGTTTCTGGCAGCGCCTTGTAACTTTTGTTTCCTTTTTAGAAAGTTTGAAAACGCTAATGCACGCACTATTGGTACTGGCAACCAGCACCGCCTGGTGTAGAACTTTTACCCACTAAAACCTTAGTACTCCCCATCCCAGAGTTCGGAAATGTGTGGCATTATTTTTGAATTGTGCAGAAGGACCGTTGTGCTCAACCAGCTCTTATAGATTTCACAGCTCGTAGACCAAAGCATTGCGTTTACGGAGCCGTTTCACGGAGTCCTTGATTATGCTAGCCTCTTAAAGGGCAAGCTTATTCTAACTACTCTTGCGTGCCTACGTGGCGAGTCTTATTCAGCCGCGTCTTCTCGTGCATAATAGCTCCTCGGAAGAGATGCCTGCTGTTACGTATCTAACGCTTATTACTAATTGACAACAATTAGATCTGGAGCTCATCGCGAGGATCCGAGGTAGCCAAGCGAAGGTGGTACGTACTGGGGTTTGGGTATCTCCCCGTGATATCCCGCGGCTACCTTATAGAGTGGCAGCTAACCACTCCTATTGACTGCTGGTTTGCGAGTGACTATTCGGTCCGATCTCGGTTAGCATTACGAACCACGCCGCACCGTTCGCTTGTCCCTCTCACCTCTTGACCTAGTTTATTCATCGTATAAGTTTCACTCTTGTTCTCTACACAGATTCATGTTTCTTGTTAGTGCGCGTGGTGTCGTCGTATTCTCACCTGAGGCCGTTAACCTGTAGCAAATTGATCATATCTGAGACGAGTGGCGTCCGCTGGCGTGCTCCAAAATGCGGCGCCAAATGCTCAACGCTCGAGATCAGAGATGTTGTGCGTAACACCTGCCACCTATGCGGCGATATCCTGCATCATATTGCCAACTAGATCTTTCTTTGTTGCTATACGTCGTGTTTCTGCGTACCCGGGCCAAGGCGGAACAGAACGATACCTCATGGTCGACATCGTACGACTGCCTCGACGTGCAATGCGTGCACGTGTCCACTCGCGACTTTCCAATTCGTACCATATTAGTTTTGAGTTGGCCGTGGCCCATGGGGTCCTGGACTAAAAAATACGTGAGTGGCCCCATATCAACGAGGTCCAGTACAAGAGACGGGGTGCAAGCCTTCAGGCGCATTCGAAAGCGGGCATGGCCTACTCGTGAACCCACGCCTTAAGCTTACGCTCACGCTTTCTTCCTTTTTGTGCCACGAGATCGCAGGGGAACTGGTGAGGCAGAACAAGAACCGCCTCTGTGCTTATCGTCCGGTACGCTCGGGAGACCCGAAGGAGCTCCGCGAAGAACTAGATGAAATTCTTAGTTCACAGCAAGACGAACTACTGCGAAAGCATTTACCAAGGTCTGTCGCGGGCGGCATGCAGAAATAGATCAGCTCTTTGCTGGTGTCGCGTACATTTCCGAGCACTCGAAAACAGACGCTAGCAGGCGACGGCTCTGGCGTCCGTAACCTCCCTTTTACTAAGGGTGAATCCTAAGCAGATTCTGAGCGACCTCGCTGCCCTTCTCCGACAAGAACCGGAAAAGCTGGACCTTGTAACCACAGTGAACCTTCTGCAAGCTAAACCATTGCAACTCTTTTAGAGCGCTCTGGCTACCAGGACAATTTCAATTAAATGTTTGACCAGCTTCAATATTTCCTATAGATGAGTGTTTCTTCACCGATTAGGGGCTGTGGAGCGTTTTCAATGCAGGACGACGTGCGCATTGGAGTGGCAATGGATCTTTTAATGTACAGTTGTTAACATAGTCTGGTCATAAGCTGCGTTGGTGAGGATGAATTTGAGTTCGTAAGGTATTACCTAATATATTATTTACTTAATATGTCATAGAGTGCTGTACATTCTACTTAAAAATGGGTAAATTAGGTTACGAAAATAGAAAGATATACACGGCCTTATTGAAAAATATGAACTATGTGTGCAAAGATAGTTTCGATTATTATTCAAGGGAAACACTTGTAGGTTTAGAATATAAATAATCACCATCATCAACCATGCCAATAAAAAGTTTACCAACGTTCAGCTAGTATACTAAACTTTCCGTTTAAATCAATACTGTGGCAAAACTCAAATTAAAACGCAGCCTCGTGTGTGCTGCTTTCCGAACTGTTATTGATGAAGAAGACGATTTTCGGATTTAAAGAATTACCGAGGGTGATAAGATAGTAATTAGTACTTGGCGGTATCTCTTTGCAGATGGTGAGCTTTATCCGGCTTTTGAAGAACCGCCGAGGAGTGTAAAGTATTTACATATAGACCAGCTTTGCAAGCCGTGGTCTTTGTATTTTCAAAACAGTACGTCATCAACGGCGAACGAATTGCTCGCTTTGCCGGAGGTAGCGATCTCTTTAATGAGACCGGGAATCGCGAAATTGATGAGTATGTCTTTTGTAGACGGAAAGAGCATGAAAACATTCCGTTGTCTAGTGATATTACTAAGAAATTGTGAGGCTGGCAAAACGGTAGACTATCTGGGGAGTTCGCCACGCATATGTTTCCTAGTTTGTTGTTGCTTAATTAGGTTGCCACTCCGCAGAGTATTGGGCCACACAATAACGAGGTAGATTTTTACAGCACCAACCAAAACGTGCGGTAGTACACACATATATCTTAGCAAGGAAGTTCCCTGCTATTCGAGTGAGGTGTTGATTCCATCATTTCCTTGAATATGTCACGCTGGTTAAAGTCTGTCGTGATTCTTAGAAGCTAGATTAGGTGTGCGCGTTCTCCACTTATGCTGGACACACCTCAGTATTGTGTGTTCCGGAGTATCTTCGATTCGATCGTTACAGTAGACGCACGTAGGACTGAGGGCCTTCCTAGTCCTAAACAGATAGGACTAAAAACTGCTGTGACCTAACTTCTTCCCCCGGTTGATTGAGTCATCCTATGATGTTTGCGATTGCAGACGTGCCAGACGATGCAAACGTGCCCGAGCTTCTGCCGGGGATCGTTTGTGCGCTAACAATTCTCGTTTTTTAAAGTCGGGGTTATCCTATAACATAATAATTCGTTTTCTCAGCAGCTGTGGCCCATAGATATTGAGCATGTGGCGTGTGAGGTTACTGGCAGTCTTTGCTCTTTTTTTTCCGTCAGCCGCCGCAAGTGTTTAGTACAACGGAGATCCCTGTCGGGTAACTCCGACATTCCTTTACAGTGTTCTTACCCAGTGCGGTCTCTTAGTCTTCTATGCAGAGCTGGAGGGTGGCGGTATATTCCCTGTCTTGCTCTTAGCAGAGGCAAAGAGAGCTTTGCTGCTTGGGTTTAGGAAGCAACGTCGCCGACTGCCTGGTTTGCATGGCTCTGCAGCCTATCTGGGGTTCGAGCCTCGACAGTTAGGACAAGGTTATCAGCGTAGGCAAGCAGGCTAACACCTGGGGGGAAGAGGCTTTCCTGCACCACGTCAAGGGAAGAGCTTTTGTCGATTTACACACGCTTCCTGGTGTCCTTCTGAACTTGACTTCAAAAGCACACTTAGCTCTGTAAGAGGGGATAACCTCTCAAATGCGGTCGCGACATACTGTCTCCAGCAAACGCAACATGTCCACCAAGCGTACCGTACTTCATCCTAACTGGTCCACCTAGATGATCCTTTGGCTTTGGCCACGGGACTGCAATAAGGCCATCCTTTGCCCCTCCCTTTATTTTGTTTAATAAAGAGCTAGTTAACTCTTTTATCATCATCATCATATTTATTTCACTCATATTGAGTATGCATATACCTTGCATACTTGCTGCTTGCATATTATTCGAGAGAGGCAGTGCAGTGAATTCTTCGCAAGGGCCAGGCAGGCAAACGCATGAAACTTCGTGCACGCCTGAGAGTACAATCGGCAGATGCCCTCCATGTACTTCTCATGGAAGCTCATACTCTAACAGACCAGGTGATGATGGCTATAAAACTATGTATCTGGTATAGACGTGGCGATTGTCTCATGCAAGACCAGAACAGAGGTGAGAGGCATTGAAAATATCCAGGTCTCCAACCTCTCGTCGGGCTTGTTCAACTTTATTTTCTTATTCTGAGATAAAGCTCTTGAATGGTACTGTACGCGGCGTCTTCAACCTCAATCGAATTGACCCAACAACCGGTGTACAGACAGACATTAAGTACGCAAAGCGTCGGACCAATCCTCTGGAATATAGCACACAACAGAGTTCTGCGGTTATACAACCTGCCCGACGAGGTGGACATAATCGCCTACGCCGATGATCTGGCGCTGGTGGTCACTGCGAGAACGGAGGCGGTGTTTGAGGCGCAAGCTAACACAGCTCTTTTCAGAATAGAGAAGTAGATGGCCGACAACTACCTGGTTCTGGCTCTGGAGGTAATCTACCTAACCAGCCGCCGTCGTACCAGAAAAGCAGCCTTAGCACTTGCAGGGCACCGGCTGACAATCAAACGGGAGGCAAGGTACCTAGGCGTAACGCTGAACACAGGTCTCACCGGCCTGCCACAAGCCCAAAGCATCATCCAGAAGGTCACGAAGGTCTCCATTAAGCTTGTACGCATTCCTCCTCGCAAAGGGTGCAACGCACGCCGAGCGGCTGCTCCTAGCGGCCGTAGCAAAGGCCATTACTTTGTATGTCGCGCCTATATGGGCTGGTATAGCGCTGCGGACCGCAAAGGCATGGCGCATGATACGGAGCTTCTAAAGAGCGATGGCCATCTGGGTCACGCGGGCGTATCGGACTGTCTTGACGGACCTGCCAGATTCCTTGGGACATACTTGCCGAACCCATTCGAGGGCTGTTAAGGCTATTTCGTTAATACGGGGAAAGTGTTCTGCACACGGTCCCCGGGCTACACGGTTAATGCCCCGGGCTTTAGCAACCTGGGAGTACCGTGTGGGACGCCTGCTGCCTTGGCTTAATAGGCACGAAAGAAGCACGCGAAAGGTGGACGGCGATACTTCCTGGACCCAGGCACAGGAACACCCCCTGGACACTTGGGGGCGCACGCAGTCCAACCCACCAGCAAGGATACAAAGGAGCCTGGACAAGAAGCTCAATCACTGACCTCAAGACCTGGTGTAAGCTCAAGAGAACACTTATTTATTACTCCGTGCAAGTGCTCACAGGGCATGGACAATTTCAGTCGTACCTTCTACGCATAGGCAAGGCAAATACAGATATTTGCGTTCTCGGCACTACAGGCGCATCCGATGACGCGGCGCACACCGTAAAGAGCTGCGAGGCCCTTACGGTCTACCGCACGGGCTCCTCCTATGGCCACAAAGGTAGCCCGACTGCGGCCATCGTGGCCAACATGCTCAGGTCGACAACGGACTGGCACGCTAGGATCCTATACCTAGACGTGCTTATGCGTGAAAAAAATCGCCAGGAGGATCGTCGCAGATCGCGATTCAACGCTAGGTCTCTAGTGTCCACTCCCGGGCAAGACCCACTCCCTGGTCGGGACATACTCGTAGATTAAGGAAAGGGTCGCAGCATGGGACCCCCACTCCTGGTTTCGAGGTAATGGTTTACAATTTCGAACTAGGAGAGGGTGGGCAAGGTGGTTTTTAGTGGGTAGAACGTGCGGATTGGATCGAGTATTATACTCTTCCCCGGCGTTAGTCCCACACTACCCTTTATTAACATCGGAGGGTGTGGGTAAAGCATTTTCCATTTCTACAAAAAAAAAGCACACAAAGCAGCCCCTTGTCCGCATTGACAGGCAACGTGCACGCTTCATGTACATTGTGAAACACCTTTCAAGCAAATCAAAGTTTGCTCGAGTGAGGTGTTCCCATACTCTGTCAAAAATATACATCAGCGTTCGAGCAATCTTGAGGTAAACAAAGCGCTATTGCCGTTGGGACGGAAAGTCGCCGGACGTCGCCTACTTATCCATAAAGAGAGATTAGAACTGTGCGCACTGTCTCGACAATGTGAGCAGTGAAGGTCGACCCAGTATAATGAAGCCGAAGCGCCAGATACCGAAAAGAGTTACCACGTTAGCATTTCTAGCTCTGTTCAGTCACTTGCAAAGAGCCGGACCGCCAGGCGCGATAAAGCTTTCCATAACCATTTTCTCATGGGGAGCACCACCAGCCCAACGACGAGATAGGATACCTTTAGGCCAGAATTAACACTTGCTGCACTTGCGTACTCGCCGTCACCCAGCGCTACACAGAACACGGCATCATTTGCCGGCATCACCGGTTGACTCTTTTAACAGCCCACTTAACATTTGGTACCTGGACGACAATGGCGTGCTGGGGGACGATGCAGACATGGTTGCCGACGACGTTTAGCGTCCTTGACTTCCGTGAGATACTGGGTTTGGGACTGAGTGCCCAGAAATGTGAGATTTATCTTTCAGGAGATAGTGCACAGGCCCCGGGCCGTCGCACACTCTAGGTCTTATTGGCGGGATGTAAGGTTACCTTTGGTAATGACCTAGAGCTTCTAAAAATTCCTCTTCGGCCGGAAGGAGCCTGGTTGCATACGCTTCCCAGTGCTCCATTGGGCACCCTGCTGGACAACAGAACGATCCGAATCGGGGCAGGTTTTGTCTCGGCTGTGCCTTGTCTTTTATATTAATGTAAATGCCGCCAACATGTTAGCAAATCAGCCCATCACGGATGTTGGACGGCGTGCCAGGCATGCCGGTATTAACGACACCTTCGGCCGAGCGCTTAGGGCATGTGGATTCCCCTACATTCTGGAGCCCCAGGACATCTCTGCCGACGATGGTAAGCGGGATTCTTACCCCCTTCAGGATGCTTGTCTGGGACGCCACCGTCACAGACTTATTTGGTCACCTTCAATGGTAGGTGGCGGGGCGATCTCAGCAGGCCACGCTGGTAATCTAGCTAAATAGAGGAAGCTTGCAAAATACCCCGCAATAGGTTACCCACGCGAGTTTTAATCGCTAGCGCTTGAAACCATAGGCGGCCCGGGAAACTTTACTTGCAAACTCCTCCACAAGGTCGGTGAGCAGGTGAATTTCGCAACCAGAGACAAGAGATCTGCGGCTCTCTTGAAACAACGCCTTGACCTCGATGCCTATCGCGGGAACGCGGTATCTGTTCAGGGCGCGTTGCTAAAGTGGTTCTAACCCACTCCATACAAGAAGATAAAGTAATTTTCCTAGTGCACGCGTTCTTCTAAGGCAGTTGGCGCCCTATTTTTTTGTTTCTATAAACATTAAAACAAAATCATAAAGAAGGACGAGTAAATGACTTGGTATGTCTTTAAAAACCATACCTTGATTAGTAACCCGTTGGAGATTTAAAAGAATCATAGGCTATGGACGCAGTGCATTTTTTCTAAATATGTTGCATTAAGATTGCTGAATAACGAAAGAACCACCTAGCTTCAGAATCGGGAAAATGTAATACTAACATTTTATGAACTTGTCACACACTTTGATTGTAGCGCACACTTGTATAATACACTTAGTATATTACTCTGTAATCTGGTTTATTTTGTTTCGTACAGATGCCTCCACTCGCAACCGACACACATAACTGGGACATGGGATGCGAGCCGGTGTAACACGCTTCGCGGCGTTGGTCAAAAACTTCGAGAGTCCAGTTGTGCTTAGCCTACCTCACTTTCTTAACGGAGATCCAGCTTTGCTACTCGACGTCCATGGCCTTAATCCTAACCCCAAGAAACACAACTTTTACATTGACGTTCATGCTGTAGGTTTTATTATACCACTTTATTAGTTTTTGTTTATTAACTAAGTAAGTTTGTACTTTATTAATTAAGCAGTGCGTGACACTTGCATTTAATTAGCTACCTCAGTTTGTATATGTGTATAGTAGTAGTTTAAGCACCATATGTCACATCATTTTCACACAATTGTATCCGTGTTGAATCTATATGGACATTTTATTATTGGCTACGGGTATTATTATTATTATTATTATTATTATTATTATTATTATTATTATTCTTTAATATAGTGAAAAGGGTTATCTTTTTTAAATCAAGGGTTTAAAGTTGGTTGCCTACAAAATCACTTACTCTATGAACCTAGAAAAACTTTTCTAGTGGAATGTACTTTATAAACTTCAAGCCCCTAGTCTCAGCTGGTAAACCCTCAGGTACAATTGCATATACTATATATACATAAGAGAAGGATGCTCTACGTTCGTGTGGCACCGCCCAATTAGGGAAGTGGTTAGCTACATCATGGCTTCGGCGAAAGCCGAGTAGACGCAATAGATACTACCTTCTTTTATTATTGAATATATTCTCAGCCTAGTGCTAGATATATTTGTTTATATCTAACGTATATAATTAACGAGACGTTTATTCGGTTCTTCTGGTTCTTTTGTTTATTTTTTATTTCAGAGATCAGGTATGACAGTTGACATGAGGCTACGAGCTCAATTCAGCATGAAACTACAATCCTTAGACGCGGAACGACTACCCAAAATATTGTTGCCTATCTTTTGGACGGAAGATGTAAGTGTTCTTGTAGCTATTTCGTCCGCGCACAAACAAACACAATCGTAGTAATGTCTATCGGGCATGAGTATTGGCATACATTGCATAATATAATTATGATCAGTAATTAGCTTGGTAATTACTTCGGTGTTTCTGTTGTGCGATGGTAATTTAATTTAAATGCTTCTTACTTCTGTCAGTGAATCGGCCATTTGTGCTGGATCCTGGTTTGTGACCGAATTCATGCGTGCACTGCGTTCACCGTCTACTGTCTTCGCATGTAGCTATCAGTCTTGATGCACCATGAACTTCGTGGCATGTGTGCTTTGTTGAAATGGCCCCGAACTGGATTTGGGTTCCGCTCGCACGAATGTGGTGTGGCGGGCATGTTTCAACCAACATTGTTCTCCTCCACAAGCGTCAACTTGGTATTTTTTTTATGGAGGAGGGTTAAATACTTTTACGTACTCCTGGTGCGAGTAGAAAAGGAGAAGGACCCAATTCCTATCTTGAACAGTATTGGGACTCGACCCCAGCGGATGGATGTTAGTCCGCTGAAACCCATACCCACTAAACACGCCTGCCCTTTCACTCTTTGATAGCCCAGATCTACATAGAACAGTACTATGGCCCCCTAAGAAGAAGTGGCGAGTGCCACTCTCTGAATTAATGGGAGACGGAAAAAAACATTTTTGTGAATGAAAAAAGGATTCTGTGCATGCGCTGCTCTCTCCACTGCCGGGCCACGTACAGAAGTGGAGCTTTCTGGGTAGCCGCACTGGGGGGCTGCAGCATGCGGTCGACGACGGAGCGAAGTACGGATATTGTGGTCTCGTCGTATGTTTTTTCGGGACCTACGATCCCCACCACCAAGTACTGATCTTCTGCGTAGAAAGCGTGCGTATCGCGTGAAAGGCGTGAGCCTTTGAATCGCGTAGAAGATCCGATAAGGTTGCTATGTCCCGGGCTAGCAGGATCTCCTTGGGCCAATCCCACCGTTTGTGTTATGGTGTCGTTGACATAATGATATCCGTGCTTAACTATAGTTATAGTAAAGCATGTCCCGGACAAGGTTGTACATTGCTTCGCGTATTAAAAATTTGCTATGAATGATCACTAAAAGACAGTCCCGGTTGGGACAGAGTCAATTGCGGTCTTAAAATCTATGAATGCGGTATACGTCATTTCTTTACTTTGGTGGCGTCGTTGCACATAGATAGCAGAAGGTGATAGCATCTTTGATTGATTGCTTGGGAAGGAATCCGTGTTGCTCAATGGGTAGCTTTTCTTTTAGCGTTGTTATATAACCTTGACACTAAGAGTGATGTAAGTATTTTGTACAGAGTGCTCCTCAGTGCGAATCCTCGGTAGTTTTGTCGGGTCAGTAGCATCTCCCTCCGCTTATATATAGGGTTTAAGAACTCTTCCTCCATTATTCAGGTATCTTACCTTAACTGAGGCAGTTATTATAAATATTGTTAAAACTGGAAATATTGTATTAAGGTTTGATCTTAAGTGTCTTAGAATATCTGGACGGTCCTGCATATTGATTGTTTTTTATTGTCTTGATTGCTTGCATAACTTCCGCCTCAGTAAAAGGTATAAACTCTCCTGGGTAGTCCCATGTCGGGCAGTGTCACCTCCCTTTTTAGAGGTTTGTAAATGTGTTTGCCAGTCCTCGTCATTAATTAGCAGGTTAGCTATTTTGGGTGTCTTGGGTAGGAGCAGCCAAGGTTTCTTAACACCATTTTGTATCAATTGCAGACGTTGGCTTTCTTCGTAATGGCGCTTGTTGGTCTGCCTCATTTTCCGAAACACTCGCTTCATCTCTGCGAGTTGGCTAAGTCCATAGGGGCTCTTGTCGTCATGGGTGCATATAATGCGCTTAATCTCGTGACATTCTACATCAAACCAGGCTTTGTGCGTGTTAGTTTCGCCGATAATCTGGTAGTAGCTGATACGTGGATTGCCTATCGTATCGACTTTTCGGTGGTGTCGTCATCGGGTCGTATGAGTTGTATGGCCTATTGGAACATATGCGCATTTATTGTACGGCTCAACTGTGGCATAGATGCCACTGCTGTTAGGCTTGGAGTGCGCGTTCGTTCAAATCTTACTTGACAGTGCTTGCGGTGAGCTTAAGGTGTGGACTTAATTTCACAAAATTGCCCCCGGCTGGCACGCTGATAATAACACAATGACAACAGCACTTGAGCCGTTCCAGCTTAGTATGTAGCGACATTACAATCATTCTCTACTGTCATGGTCTAAATAAATGGTCTTCTATACACCTATTTGATACACCTGAATAATCCCGAGGGCCGCCACTCTCTGAGTGCTTTCAAGGATCATTTTCGTTTCTTTGTTTTGAAGAAGCCTTGAGCCACACTGGGGACCTAAATAGAGCTATAGATTCGGCCACGGACATCAGCAATCTAGGCCCTGCATTCTCTTGGTCCGTGAATGTTTGGCAGAATTCTTGCAATTGCATTAGCCGCCTTGGCCGCCTTCGCCAAGGAATATTTTTAGGTGGCCAAGTACCGGGCCTCCTTGACCTGCTTTATTTGCTGCCCTGCTAGATTATAGTCTGATGGGGTTCCATTTTCTTTTGTCCCGTTAGCAGTGTGGTCTGGCTTTTTTTCCGGCTTCGTCCATCCACCTCCTCGTAGACCTTAGTGTTTTATTAGCTATGAGTTCCAATTCTTCGGCAGTTTTTGCCGTGAACTGTGATGGCCAGATCATCCGCGTATGCGATAATCTCTATCTCTTGTGAAAGGTTATCCTGGCGGAGTACGTCCATGGTACGCCAGGTTCCAGAGCAAAGGATCCAGGACGAGCCCTGCGGAACTCCTGCTGTCATTAATATTTCCACTTCATCGTTTATAAAACACTTCGGTCCTCCAGGTATCCTGAGATGACTTGGACGAGATAATGTAGGATTTTTTCCTTACCAGCGTATCTAGTATTGTTCTCCACATGAGGATGTTAAAGGCGTTCCTGATGCCTAGAAAGATTTTCATGAATAGTTTTCTGGCGCATGCCTCGTATCCTTTTACCAGGTTATTCTGTAGGCAGATAGGCTTGGACCCTCTGTTGTCTTTGGGGATAAGGACAACCTCTGTTTTTTCAGTTTGCAAGTATTGTTGCTCTTCTAGTCGCTGTAGTGAACACTGTGCAATAAGATCTGGATTCTCCTTAAATAGTATTTTGACTGCCAGGAACGGGATGCCGTGTGGTCTTGGAACCTTTTTTTAAAGTCTAGCCGTAGCCTTGAGCACCTTTGCTACTGATATCGCTGGGGGCTCGTCCTCTTCTCCAGAAGGTGTCTCTCTTGCTCTCAATAATTGCTTTGCTTTATGGCTCTACACTTTCGATAGTTAACCAACGCTCGAGCTTCATCCTCTAGGGTCTTGTGTGGCTTTTTAGTTCACGCCTTGCTCTGTTGGAGTCAGACCTCTTTTGCGCAATGGTCGTGTTCCATTCGTATTTTGGCTGTACGTCCCGCCCGCTTTGGATTTCGTAGCTCGAGCACATGCCATTATCAATAATTGTTGGAGCTCCTCTGGGATTAAGATAATCTCGCGTTGGTGACTGCATTGCTGATTTCTGTCTCAAAGGATTCTCATCGGAGATCCTGTAGCGAGCTTTTATTGCGTGCGGGTGGCCTGGGTGTCCGCGTCTCTAACGCAAACTCTATATAGTAGTAGTCGCTAAGGTTTTCTTCTTTAGTGAGGACTTTCCGATCCGTTATTTTACACTCCAGCGTGTCATCGCAAAGTGTTAGGTCAATATGAGAACATTGTTCCAGCCCTGGAAAAGTGGGTCCTTGCCTTTGTTCTCTACATATATGCCATGACTAGCTGCAAAATCGAGTAAGGTTCTTCCTCTGTATCCGTTTTCTCTGATATTAATGTTCCGCTTGCTGCATTACAGTCGCCCGTAAGTAGGGTTCCCAATCCGTCACTGGGGGTCGCGTACTGGAGTTTCCCCAGTTCAGTAAGAAAACTTTCACATTCCTCCTGTGAGCAGTTCGGGCTGGTGTAGTCAGGGTTGACACTCTCCACTTGTTGGCTACGTCTACTCACACGTATCCTGCTCCTTTTTCGTGTTTGGGTTATTAGTAGGGAGCCGGCGTTTATGATAGTAGCGCTAAGCGTTCAATCAGTGTACCAACCTGGTTGTGTGCTTGCTCTACCTTTATTTGGTTACTGATAACAACGAGGCTTGCTTTGCGTCTAGCTGCTATTTCCTCTTGCATGTCATGTTCTAGTCAGCACATATTACAGTTTTCTTGAATTTCGTTGATTTCCATTTTGATTGGTTAGCGAGGGTTTGTTGTTCGTGTCTTGAAACCGAGCGGCTCCTCAAGCTCTCTGTTCCGTCCACACCTCGTAGTTGTCTTGCTCCGGCGAGCCTCCTTTCGTAAGCCTTTCTGCTCCGCAGTAAAGTTGCTCAAAGCATGAGCAAGTCACGGCCTCCAAGCAGCCACACAGGTCTCTCCAGACAAGTTTCCTGGGACTCAAGGTAACGAACTGGCAAATACATCCTTAATTAAGTCCGAACGGAAAGAACACGAATCAGCAGAACAAACATCTGAGCAAATGGAATCAACAATGGCAAACAATTAAGCCGGGCCGTCCTGAATATTAGGCAAAGTCAATACTCTGATCTCACTAAATGGTGATCTCAAACACGGCTCGTTTACCTACCCACTTGCGCAAACTGCTAACAGGACCTGGTATGCTTTCAGCAATACTTTTTTTTGATCTGGGAAGTTTGGAAATACATGATGGACATTCGCCACTAGCAGCCTGCGTGAACTAGTGTACGACTCACATACCCACAAAATCCGGATTCCTTGTTACCCCCCAGGGTCGGTACTACTTTGGCATTACCTTGAAGCCGTGGGAGAGGCGTTCTGCTGTTCTTCTATCTCTAAATCATCCCGCATGTTACCTAGCAATTCCATACACCGCATTGGTAAAGCTGACTCCCCCGTGTGCCGGATGTGCAACTCAGGGGAGGCTGACGATGTAAGCAACTGCTATGAACGCTGCGCCTTTTTCGACACCGAGCGAGAGCTGCTGTCCCGGAACTTGCGACTGAAGAACTTCCTGACATGCCAA
>QVRM01003433.1:0-32781 GCA_003439945.1 Dermanyssus gallinae
GGACGAAGCCGCCGCCATCATCATCACATCACCATCATCGTCGTCGTTTTGTCGTCGTCGTATTGCACGTGTGACGTATGTATGTGTATGTATTATACGTACGGGTCGACCGTGGGAGCGTCGTGCATGCCGCGCCGCTCATTGTTGTCAGTGTTACTATAACAGCTCTACTACTACTACTACCACTACTACTACACGAAAACAACAACAACGACAACAACAACAACAAACGACAATGACAACACCGATTGCTCTTTCCCCTCGCCCGTACGCTCGTACAGCGACAAATAATACCTCACCATAGCGGTGGCCATGGGCAGCGATCAAGAGGCAGATTGAGGTTTACAGCGATAGGGACAGGCACGTATGCAGGCAGACAGATAGGCGAAACGAGAGATATAGACGACAACGGGAGACAAACGACAGATGATGACTGAGAGAAAGCTAGTCAAGCGACATCGAAAAGAAGCGCGCACCCCCATAAAAACAAGCAACCCCATGGGTTCAACTTCAGACGACGCGAACCCTTCGAAGAAGAAGACCACTAGTGTATCAAAGTCAAGCCCCCCCCTCCCGCCTCTTCCTAACAAGGTCGTCCTGATGAGGGTGTCATGCGTTTGGGTTCAGAAGCTGCACGTGCGATTACAGTGTTCGGTTGACAGCTATCTCAGTGGGCTTGGTGACCACACCACCTCATTGTGATCCGTGCAGAGCTGACCTGCCACTTTTCCAACAAAACACAACTTGTAGGAGCGGAAAAATCCGGCGGAAAAGTTGAGCAATACAGAGGGAACAGTACAACCGAAAGCTAGTTTGCCGTTTACGAACGGACTGAAACCTTCGTACGGCAACGGTAGATTCCATCTGTCTGTCAACCGTAAACGTGCTACACAAAGCCACAGTCAGGCCAGACTACCAATAGGCGCGCGCACGAATCAGTCAGAATACAGTACAGATGTGTAAGCTAAACGTGTACCCACTTCAGGACAATCTACAACTATTAAGTGCCAAATTAATCCCGAATTGGCCGTATTATGTGATGTTGTACTTCGTCAGAAGCCGACAAGCCAAGTGCGACATAACAAGCCCACACGTGCGTCTGCCCAGCTGCCTTCACCCTTACTCAGGTTTCGCCCGCCTGCCCCGTTTCTTCCACTCGGAACAACCAGACATTAGTGACAGTGCACGTGTATGCACCAGTGCTTTCGTCACCACCACCACCACCACCGTTCGACGTCACCATCTTGCCGACAAGCAACTCTTGCAAAGAGCGCGCAGTTGAGCCGGCGAACCGTGCTCAACCAAGAGCTCACCTCGTCTCATCACTCACCCCATCTGCGCACCCAGCGAGCAGCACCTAAGCTTGCCCACCTACTGGAGTAGTGACATTGGACAGACACGCGTGAGTGCCGCCGCCATGGTCAAGTCGAAAAGGTTGGACACACCTTCATCAGCTCGGTGCAACGACGCAATGAACGCGAACGCAAGCGGGTGCATCAGGTAAACCAGGGATTTGCTTTCGCTTCGGGAGCGCCTTCCGGACGCTGGTTTCCAACCGCAAAATGTCCAAGGGTCGACACGCTGCGATCGGCAGTCGACTACATTCTGCAGCTGCAGACGGTGCTCATTGTTCAACAGCAAAACCAGCAACAGCAGCACCAACAACAACAGCAACAACGGCAGCAGCAACAGCAACAACAGCAGGTCCATCAGCAGCGAAGTCCTCCGCCGTACCAGGACGCCCTCGTTCCAGAGTGCCCCGGACGCGATGACGCGTTGCTCCTCACCACAATTGGATGTCATCCTTCAAGTGAAGGAGGCATCGATAAAAACAACGATGACAGCTACGATCATGACATTGAGAACGAGGACAACGACCAAACGGATTGCGCCTTCCAGCAAGGAAAAACGTTGCGTCTATGTGCCGGCAAGGAGCAACAAGGGGAAAAGGACCTTCGTGAGCGATTGCGGTACCAACAACCACAACAGGAGCAGCAGCAACAACAGCAGAAGCAATGCAAGCATGTCGACGACTATTGCGAGAATGCTACACCAGATAGCTCTTTCGAGGATTTTGTGGTGCCCTACTCCGCACTCCTATGACAACCGTGCCTGCAGAAAAGGAAAAGCGTGTTAGAAAGAGAGAACAAGGTGTAAATAGGGGGGAGGGGGGGGGGGGGTAGCGGCAAGCCAGGCCCTGAGCTTAGTTCTAGACATAGAGAGTGGAAACGACGAAGGATTGATGTAACTAAAAGAAATACGGGAGGCTATGTCTATCTGGTCGTAGGCGACACGGAACGGTGTAGTGCGGCCGTATCGCTTACCCTGGCATATATGCGCCCTGCGGCGGCATTCAACAGATCACAAAACAGTATATAAGAACAGAAGTTGCAGTGTGTCAATATTAGTAGAACGTGTTAAAGTCGATGTCAATAAGCTTAATAAGTTTTGTACAGATGTTAATGGCAACGTTGAAAGCACTGTGAATGTTTGCATTTTTGTCGTCACTAGCATGGAGCTAGTTTTATTCATAGTTAGTACTCATGCACTATGTAGCCTACATATATATATATATATATATATATATATACATATATATACAAACGCATGCAGCTAGCAGTGTCCAATGACAGTGCGCGGATCTCAAAACCGATTGGGATGTTGGCGTAAATTATGCCAGATATCCCTCTATGACGAGAACTCCGCCGTGAGTGTACATACACGATATATAATTGCATATTTAAAATAGAATAGCAATAGTATTATAGATGATAGTTGATACTAATTATAATCATAAAATGATTGTGAGTATGATTGCTTATAGTAGGTCGGATTAACAGCCATATTGATGGGCATTAGCAATGCTGCTTGAATAATATATATATACTGAAGTGTATGCACGGAATTGTCTAGCATCCCTTTGCAATTACAACCTGATGCAATTGAGTCATTTCAAATGGGAAACGCATCGATAAAAACACTTGAATGCATTCGTGTCCGTGGTGGAATTCCGAACCTAGCAGACATACTGTAGGTCTGTTCGCTGGTGTACATTGTGTGAACAAATATAAAAGTCATTTACGTTAAAGACCGGCTTCTCTAAAGCGCCTCTTAAAACCTTTCTCTATACGGTCGATCATAATGGTTGGCACTTCAAAATCGTTAGTATGCTTGTACATAGACTACTGAACAGAGATATAACGCAGTCACTTAAGATTGGTGCTAAGACTTCATTTTTCATTTGCGATAGGCGTAAACTTACATGTAGACACGAAATAATTCGACGAACTGTAATGTTAATACAAATGTGTTCAATAAACTCGTGCCAACAGCCGGACAAAAGGATGGCTGACAATCCGCTCTCATTAATAGCTGAGCAATGTAATGCATTTTTCTACAACGCCACAAGTTTTACTAGACAACAACCTAGATCTCTATCTAAAGGCAAATAGGGTAGTTTATCAAGTCTGTCGCGATCGTTTAAGAAAGTAATTATTTGGCTGTTACACAGGCTTTTGCCCGATAGCAGATGCATAGGTTGCGTTTAGGTGTACATATCGATTTAAAGCTGGTCTAAATTTGGACTTAAACAACATCTTCTAGATCTTTCTGGTTCTGCCACATAGGTTAGCGGATGCGAGAAACAGCCACTGTCTTGCTGTTGGAGGTAGCTAAACTTTTTTACAGGGGCCAGGAACAAAAATGCATCTATGTCTGTGTAGTGTGGGACTCTCGAACCCACTAGAAACCTGGTGATCCCCTAACTTACATGACCGGGGTGTTTGTCGTATTACTTCAGTGTGAGGTAGCTAAACTTAGTGTTAGATAACAATCGCGTAAAGAACGATGTTAAATGTCTGCATTTCTCACGGAGCGTGCTACACATGAGGCGCTAACGAAATGGACCCATTCTCCTAATTTGTTATGCGTAGGGGACAGTCACTTTGGGTATTCGTTTATTTCTATCTTGTAGCGTGGTCGTCGGCCATAGACGCTAGCTAGAAGAAGGGCGCAGACGACGTCATAGATAATGTTTCCAAAAAGCTTTTAGGCTTTTAGCCACATATTGAATTGACTGTTAGATCAAATATAATAACAACCCTCGATAAGCAGTTTGTCCACGAATGTATAAGGGATGTGTTGGACCTATCTGGGCTCTTGTTTCGTGTAATTGTTGTCATTAATCAGGCCAGGTCTTTCGAAATATTCTATCGTTCGAAAATAGCTGGTACTACTAGTAGTAAATGTCCTCCGATGCACTATGTAGTCTAGGCAGTTGCCGCGCAGCAGCTTTGGTCTGACTGTTCTATGAGTAGCAGAGTTACAAAGCATTTTGCACAAAATGCGTACTGATCATGACATTAGCGAGGCTCTACGCTATAACCACTACAGTTTGCCAATGGGCCAAGCTAAAGAAGACTTGTAACAAGCTAGCAATACTTGTTAGCTTGAGGCGTTAAATTAAGGCTATTAGGCTTGAAAAGGTCAAATAAAAGATGTTTCGCTCCTTTAATTGACTGTCCTATTAACTACTACCTGTGACGCTCACTTCAACTGCCATCGCATCGTGTCGTCGCTTGTCGGTCGTAAATGCGCCAACCATAAACTGTCAAAATTGATTGGTCAACCAATAGGTGGATTTACTTATATCCGGTGAATCAGTCACATCACATGTTGAGCCGATGATCGCCCCAGTAACAACATAAAGTGACTCGTCTCACCAAACATGCTTTCATGTATGGTTTGGAACTCGCAACCAGCCACAGGCCAGCCAAAACTCGTTGCCGAGGTTTGAGGCAGATTTGTGTGCTGACTGTCGATAGCGTCTACGTGTACCCGTCGCTGTTTAGCGAGAGAAAGAGACGAGAACCTTTTTGACGGCCAGTCCTGGGCCTGACAGCGGCCAGGGAGGCCACCATATATGCTTGATGAAAGACTGTTACGCAGGAAACGACTTTTCCGGACCTGTCTTATAACGGACCTTCGAGCCTGGTTGACGCTCCTGCCAATCAGGAGGGCTCTCGTATCAAAGCACGCACATTTTGACCGTCCACAGTCTATATGGCCAGTAGACTGTGGTAAGGAGTACGGCAAAACCTGATACTTGCGTTCGCCCCGACTTCGGACAAGTGGGCGACGTCCAACACACGGGCAAACGCTGTTTAGCGTTGGCTAGAGACAGAGCGACACGACACAGGAGGTCATCTGGGGTCTCTCTCAGCGCGGAGTAGTAGATCATATCGTATCATCATCACCTGCAGAAGACTGGAGAGTAGGCCGATTCTATCTGAGCACCATTAATGGCATTGAAGAGAGCCTAGAGAAAGAAGCAAAACAACGGTCGCAGACCGCAGGCAAGACTAGATTCAGTGGTAGACTAGATGCATAGAATGCTAGGTACATGAGACTTCTCTTCCACGGTGTCAAAGAAATGCCACGCAATCTCAAGTCTTAGCTGGTGAGTAGGTACACTGGTTCTACGAGTTTGACACTAGTCGCTGTTAGCAACCAACGACGTGTGAGGGAGGCATCAGGCAATCTGAAAACCTTCCATATACAAAACAATGAGACCTTAATACTGATACATTTGTGAATAGAAAACAGCTATGGAAAAAGTTTGACTATATAAAGCTTTGTCTTCCAGTAAAAAGTTCTGCAGAGCATTGCGTGCTACCAAATGTACACAACGGTCGGCAAAAGCCCCGCTCAGTCACAAATTGATTAGTGTTCCCGTACCGTACTTGTCAAGATTCAAAACGTGGTTTATTATAGGAACTGCATAATACAATGCTTTAGTTCTCATTGAAACATATATAGAATAATACAAAAAAAAATAATATAAATGGTTAACTCTCAATCATGAACAGCCATAAAATAAGTCAATCATGAAGTATCACAAATCATAAACACAACACCAATAGCATGTGTGCCTCAACTATGTCGAAATGTGTTAGTGAGTAGCCATTTCTGGACCATCTGTAGAAAACAATGCAGGGAAGTGATACGACGAATATTCTGTGGTATACGAGTCCATATAACGGGCAAACGAGACACAAGGGCTTGTCACCATAGCTACCTGAAGTGCAGTTTAAAAGCAAGTTAATTCAGTGTTATCTACGATATTGCTCGATATGCAATACCTACCTGCTTCTCTGCTAAAAGTCATATACTTATTTTGGTCCTTCCTGGGGGGGATCACGAATTGCCTGCCGCTAAATGTGCGTCTCCGCAAAAATATGGGTGTTGAGGCATGCTGCCTGCAATATTACCATTGTTACCCGAAATATTTATTCGGGGACTGTCAGACAGTCAGTGAAGTGGTGGACTAAACTTGTGGACTGCTGAATATTAATGTGTTTGTTGCGCGCCCTTACCGACAGTAGACACGTACGGTCCCATAAAAAATGTTGAGATTTAGAATCTTCTCATAGCTGTCAGGTTGATTCCTGATAATAAGGCATGCATCTTGCTAGTAGCTGTCACATTCTGTCGCGGTGTAGTTGTGCTAATTGTGGAGATCTTGTGTTCCAAACTAATCCGAGACCCCAAATGTCGTTGGAAGTCTCTGCTGTTACTCTATAAGCATGTATCACTGTAGTCTTTACACGATTGGTTGTAATAAATGCGTGTATAATGGCAAAAATGGGTGGCTGAATCGTTTTTTTTGCGAAGTGTATACACCTTGTAACGTAAAATACATTGCAGATGGTAAAATTGAAAACCAAGAAGATCATATAAAACTTCACTAAGTTGTGAATGGTTCTGGGCGCTGGTGCGGAAAATGTCCTTTGATTTCGTGATTTTCATCGTTATGTATTGGATAACTTTTTCCTACTGGTGCCATTTTCGACATACGCTACACTTTGAGTCAAGTTAGAGGCCCGTTGAGCTATATATATATATATATATATATATATATATATATATATTATTTTAGTTTTTTTTGTATAATTGAACTTATTTCTTTGTCTCTATCTGTTAGCTACGCACAACTGTGTTGTCTGAAAGCACCGACATTTGTTTCACTTAGACTATGAATATGTAATTGATGGTGTCACACTAGCTACATCAATTGTAAATCGCGATTTTAGTGTTGACGTGTCTGCTGAGCTCAATTTCAGCCTTCATGCAACATAGTTAGTCAAGTCTTCTCTAGTCTTAACTAACACATTATTTAGATGTTGTATTTAAATATTTTGATATATATATCTAATAACGACCAGGCCCCTGATGAAAAAGGAGATTTTCTCCGAGGCTGAAACCACGGCTTGTGTATTGGTCAGGCTTAACGAAGGAGAGTGTATTGCATTCTTATTCAGTTTATTCACTATATCATTGGTAGGTACAAGTGTTCTGCATATCTCATACTTCAGTGTCCAAACTAAGTAGGTAATTTACACGTTCCTACAGTGATTGTACGCCGATTGACGCGCATTGTGCCAAGTAATAGTGGTTGATACATTCTCCACAAACTTTGCACACACATTCGTCAATTTCATAACACGGTTCTTTCAGACATATATGTATTGGTGATAATTATGCCAGGTTATCCTACACAACAGAGTCCGATTTGTTTGTAGAGCTTTTTTCCACTCATCTGTTGAGGACGCTGCTCCCTCTGCATAGTTCTGCATAACAAAGTTGATATTTGTTTCTTCTCTAAACTGTAGGTATCGGTCAAGCACATCTGCGCTAAATGGTTCTGTCCGTATAGGGTCCTCCGTAGAGGTTCTCTCTCGACATAGTGCCAACGCTAGTGTCGCCGATGTGTTCCTTGGTAGTCTAAACTCACGCTGTATAAAGCAATGCTTTACTCGGTCGATGTTCTTGAGGCCTTTCAGTTTAAGGTGAGGCGCAATCACATGCAAGCTTTATCGGACAATTGGTGAAACCTTTATCCCTCATAGGTTGGCGGAAATTTTTAGGTCGGTGTCACGAAGTTTTCCAAGAAGCATTATAGCTGCCGTTGCCTTGGCCAGTTTTTTTTTCTATGTGCCTTCCAAACGACAGTCTTAGAGTTAGAGTCACTCCTAAATATGGGAAATAACTTACTAGCCCTAGAGGGGTGCGATTTATCTTTATACGGCGGTTTGCGGTGGCATGTGCTTCTCCACGACTGAAACGTAGGTCTTCAGCATTGTTTATATTTATTATCAGTCGATTTCATTGCACCACTTTGCCAATTCACTAAGCGAGAACGACCAGGTCATCTGCATAGAACGCATGTGGTGCTTTTGCTTGCGTAGAACTTTTGTCAGACTTGCCACGTATAGAATGAATAGAAACGGGCTTACAGAGTTTCCCTGTGCAACAGCGGTTCTCTTTTCCTGACGTAATAGTCGCCTTTTTTAAGAAGGATGTAGTTATGGCCCAACATATTATGCATGAAGTTATACATCGGGCCCGTAAGTGCTGTATCTGCTGGGAATGACTTGCAAAAGACAATCCCTGGGTACGCAAACGAAGGCGGTTTTGAAGTCAACCAATGCTGCGTAGGTCACTTCTCTTTCAGCGTGTCGTTTTTCTATGTGATCTAGTACAAACTTCAGAGCGTCTGCAGTTAAGCGTTTTCGAAGAAATCCGTATTGTTCGGTTGGCAGTTCATCGATTGTGCGCTCGTAGAGCCTCGAGGTGATGAAGGAAATGAGCACTTTATATATCACGCTTTTTAAGGAGATGCATCGGTATGATTTTGGGTCCGTAGCATCTTCTTTGCCTTTATATATATAGGCTGTACTCCAACGACTTTACATTTCATAAGAAGTACTTTAATTGTCCTTATAATCTTCGCGAGTTATTAGAAGTCCAGTCATATTGGAGTGTCTTGCAAGGGCTTGTCTAGTCTGCTTCATTTTCCTCCAAAGACCGACTCCCTTATCTTACGTTGTTTACTTAATATGGTTTAAGTTGGCCACGATAGGGACGGAAGCGGCTGCCTTCAAGCCGAACCGCAAAATCAAGTATTTCTTGGAATTTCTCCTCTCTAACTTGAACGTGAAAACTGTTGTAATATGCTTGGTTCAACCCATTCAGTTTTGTCGCTTTCACCTCACCGTCGGGGCCTATGATACAAGTGACATATTGCTGTAGTTTCTTGCTGAACTGTGAGAGGTATCGCATTCTGCAAAGGTAATTAGGTCCATTGTCAAAGTTTTTAGACGAAGAGAACGTCAAGGTTACTGAAGACGTTAGACATGGAAATGGCAAAGAACGCTTCTGTAACAACCCACATAATCGATGGGCTCGCAAAACGCTTCAAGCAGCCTTTTGAGAAGAACATAAACATTTTGGGCGAAAACTTCTTGTTGCTGATCAAAATGAGCAAGAACCAAAGGCGAAAGCCTGCATGCAACGAGATTCCAGGCGAGCGACGGGCTACGCTATCTCTAGCACACCCCTGACGGTTGGCGCGCTGCCGGAGCAAATGTACGATACAAAAAACCTGGTGATCGGGCTGGTAACACCAAAAGCAGCTAAACGCGGGAGACAGGAGATCGAAAGACCAACTCGTGAAGTATACGCAAAGAATGCCCTCATTCTCAATGTTTCTACTTCAACACAATTTCACTGGCTAAATGTGATTAGGAAAACATTCAGAACCAAAGAATGTTTTTTTTTTAATTATTATCAATATCAAAGCATATCAAAAAATATTAAAATATATATTACCTAAACGATCTCCGCAAGCATGGGAGACGGGCCAAAGAGAAAAACAGCAGGGGTTTTACAGGGACTAATTCTCGGCCCTGTACACAAGAGCGTAGCGTGTATTATGGCCAGGCTACGTCTAGACAGGCCAAGTACAAAAAGCCTAGCTATGGCATAGGGAATGACAATCTCGCTCCCACGTAAGATATGCGCTGAGGCGGGCAACCGCCCCAATTAGAGATCTAAGCAAAATTGTGCCCAAATCCGACAAGCGGGAAACAATCCGCATGTTCTCAAGATGGCTGTGTATTCTGAGTAGCATACGGCTTACGTGCGTTTAAGGGGAGCAGGATGAACGTTTACCAGTTTAGCTACGGCAATGGCAACGGCGCATATTCCGTCCCGACTCATGCCGTGAGACCTCACGTCTATAAAACATGTCCAAAAAGCTAGAGCAGGATTTTGACTTGGAGAATTTGGAGTGGTCGTAAGTACTCACACAGCATCTCTGGCGATGGCATAAAAAACTCCATGACGAAGTAAACTCAGTGACAATGAATGCTGACCACACGGGCCGTGGCCCGCCGTCGGCACAAAGACATAGCATACATGTCGCTTGATCTTCCTCTACTGATTAACTACGAATTGATGAAACATTGAACATCAATTGACCACGGTAGTGCAAATTGCGAAAGATCACTCTAAAATGTAATCAGAAACGCGTACAGGATAATTCAGCGACATCCCCAGCTAACTATTAGTTTACGAGCATTGCATTGCTAGCATAGACATGGTGCTGTGCACGTGACTCAAATTTAAAGCGTTTACGTTATATTAGGTTAGGTATGTGCTACATCGCTGGGTTGTACGAGCATCAGATGCAATAGCAATGCCACCAAATATTGTCGGTTGCTGTTTTCGTTGTAACTCCGTGTGACTTATATACTCTTGTATCTCAAACACTGTTAAATGTATTTAACGTATTATTTTCGCCATAATTGTTACTATGATTAGTTCAATTACAATTAAAACTTCGATGAAACAATTGCTATTGAAGTAAACTTGACCATCACTGTCGGTGTCCCTTGTATGGTTTTGTTGTTGTGGCTATATTTTTATTCGACTCTGCCAAAATTGTGTCAGGCTGCAAAAACGAATCTAGTAATTACTGTAAGCATTTACGCAACCATACAGCTGTGGTGCGACTTTCCTCCAGCCAGGTCAGCCTGTATTAGGACCCGTCCCTGGCCTGTATTTTTTCATTTTTCATGGGTATATCTAAACGTCCACCGCCAGTCCAGGTTGGACGTCAGGACGTTGGATACATGAGAAAAAACACACTCATTTTATGAGTGCCATTTATCAGCAAAATCACGATAGTAATTGAGCGTCTTTTGTCATTAAGGTTTGTTATGGTCTCTAAGTGGGCATGCTCTGCAATTGTTACGACAACAACAACGACAACAAGAACAACGGCGATGACCCGCATTGCGCATTAACCGAGCTCACCACCTATCGACAGACATGTGAGGGAATTTCCAGTACAGGTACACAGGATCCAACGATACGAGAAGCCAAGGTTGTACTAAGGCCACCGACTGCCTCCGGCGAGTTTCGAATCGAGCCGTCCAGAAGAGTCGTTAACGATTCTAATGCCACAACTGTCGAAACCTTGCTGGTTGAAATCGATAGGTCAGCAGCGGGTTTCTGTAGTCTCGTTTGCGGTAATTTGTTTTTTTTTTTGCCAGCCAGCTAGTGAATTCCTGCCCCTCCTCCCTCTTTTCATCTCTCTGCCGCGCCATTTCTTTCTCTTTGTCTCATTCCAATTCTCTCTGTCCATTCCAATTAGCACTCTTCTATCCTTCCCTGCCTTCCTCCAGCCTTGTTGATCTCCTCTAACTATCGACAAGCGATCGAATGGATATCGAACGGACCTGTTTGTCATTTGTTCTACAGGGTGTACTTAATCCTGTACGCAATAGCGGCCACATGTGTTCATCTCTGGTGTGGTTGATTTTGACGCACTGTCGCGAGAAAGCCATTATAATTTTTATTATCACTAATAGTACTATTATTATTACTACTACTACTACTACTGCGAACACTATACTTGTGTCGCCATCGGCGCCAACATTGTCGTTGTACTCGTCACATTTTGCAGTCAGCGTTTTGGGGTTCACTTCGAGCACTGCTTATAAGTGCGGTGCCCCAGCCTATTATTGCCTGTGTGTGATTGTTGTGCTTATCCCTGTTTATTGTTATTGTTGTTGTCCTTCCACTGCGCGCTCGGGCGTGATGTGAGCTGTCGTGGTGTTTGCTTCAGAGAACACTTTACGAACGCCCGGCGCCACACGCCACACTACACCACTTCACGACACGAGGTCGCTCGAAACACCCACGAAGCACCTCAATCAGCCGACAGAAAATCCTTCGGTTTGATACGGTACGTGTTACACGAGTCTCCGAAATGAGGAATGGCGTAAAACGCACTCCTCGTTCGTCTAGATTGCACGGCCACGATGTAACATGATATACACGTGTACAAAATCCATAGTGTGCTTGACACGCACAGAGGTTACGCACGGTCCGTCGGATAACTGTTTGATAGAAAAGAGAATACATAGCCCTAGAAAGAGGTATTCCGGTCGGGTGGACATTACTTAGTGTGAGATCGCATTCTTCAACGGTTGTGGTACTTGGCATTGATGTGAATTGTTCACCGTTTAAGGCACGAAATTGATCGAGTGGCACATTGAACGCAAGGTTCTATCGCGTCTGCCGTGGTCACAACACGTCTGGACTCAAAGTTAGAGTGTGCTTAGAAAGCCATACATCACCCGGCTACCAGAATATAATACGATAGAAAGCACTTTTAGAAACCTAGAAAGTGAGGAGTATGAATGCAAACCCATAGGAACTACACAAAATCGAGTTAACATGGTAAGCTAAGAACATTCGTTTATTAAGGCACAAACGACAGTGTTCTACTTTGATAACGGTATGGTTTTCATCTACAGACCTACAGCGGAGGAGGGGTGCATTGATATATCGTACGCAGACCGGGAAAGGTTCAAGAAGGAGGAGCAAACTCCAAATAACTTCCAATGCTTGCCCATGGCTTGATACATTTTATGTTGGTATGTTGGCCAAAGCAACACATTATAGATTATTACTACACGTGTCGGCTGTGGTGGCCAGGTGAATGGCCAATTTATTTTTGAACCTTGCCAATTTAAGATCATCAAGAATCGTCATTGTTCTGTTGTCATGGTCCAGGCTAATTTGGAGAAACCACCAAAAATTACAAAAAATGTTACTATTAGTTACGTAACGAGCCATGTATGTGTGCAAACTGTATACAACGAGTGGATTATCACACCGACGCACCAAATTAGGCAGATCTGCTTTAGGTTATCACCTTGTCGAGCCCGGTCGCGTGGAGCGCCACCGAAGGAGACGCATAGGTGCTCGGATTCGAGCTCTACCATTGCACCTTTGTATTTATGGGGTCCGTCTTACGAAGCAATGCGAAAGCAGTCCCGTGGACGTTAAATGCTGACTGAGGGTCAGCCCGAAAAAACAGTTAAGATCTTGCGCCAATGATCTTTAGAAGTTAACTCTTAAAATGTGTGATGCACACCGGGCGTCGTTATTAAAGCCACGGTAGTGTGGGAATTACAAACCCACTAAAATCCAGTCGTCATTTTTACCCCTTGTCCGAAAGTGGCCGCAGTACAGTCATATCAAGATTACTTCACCTGGCCATTTTTCTTGCCATTTAAGCTGCTCGACTTTGTATAATGGTTATTTTCACTTTGGAGAGAGATTCTGCGAATCCTGCTACTATAATCGAGTATTTATGATTCTTGAAGAGCGCCTCCTCTCTCTCTCTCTCGGTCTTGGCATGTCAGGGGATTCCCAGTCCTAGGTTCCGGAACAGAAGCTCTCGCTCAGTGTCGAAAAAGGCGCAGCGTTCATAGCAGTACCTTACATCATCAGCCTCTCCTGAGTTGTGTATGCGGCATACGGGAAAGTCCGTTTTACCAATGCGGTTTAGGTATTGCCGAAAACAGCTACCGTGGCCCATTAGCAGTTGTGCAAGTGGGCAGGCAAGCGACCATTTTTTAAGATCAGGGAGTATTGATTTTGTCCAGTATCCAGAATAGTTTGGCTGAAGTTTTTCCCATTGTTGGTTTCATTTGCTAAGGGGGCCTATTCCGCTGATTAGTGATCCTTCAACCGACTTTTAATTAAGGGGTTTTTTGATGTCAGGTATTTAACTCTCTTAAGTCCCGGATAATTGAGGACCTGTATGGCTGCCGTCGAAGCCGTGCGACTTGCTCGTGCTTTTCATGTGAAGCCGGTTCGAGACCTAGTGTGTGGAAGTGTTGTCGGATATTCGCCAGGGCTTCGTTGGCTGTTCCTTCGAGCAGATCTTCGTCACGGGTGCTGACGATCAGTATTAGATCATCTGCGTAGGCACTTAAATAAACTTCCGAGAGATGCGGTAGTCTATGTACTCCATCGTAGGTTATATTCCACACAATTGGTCCCAGTACAGACCCTTGAGTCAGGAGTTGGGCGGTTACAGTGTAGGCCACGCCATTGTGTGTAAATGCTCGGTCCTTTAGGTACGACGCTACAATACGTCATAGTTAGGCGAACACGCCTTTGTTTACAAGTGCTTAGTTTATGGCGTTCCACGAAAGCGTATTAAATGAGTTTCTGACCGGTTTGCTGTCGGCTAAATTCTCTGTGTTTCAGCTATGCTTTAGAACTTTGTATCGTATTTATTTCACTCATATTGAGTATGCATATAACATGAACAATTATACATATTATACAATTATACACTCAGCTCCTCGCGGCATGTTATACGAGAGAGGCAGTGCAGTGATCTCTTCGCAAGGGCCAGGCAGGCAGATGCATGAAACTTCGTACACGCCTGAGAGCACAGTCGACAGACGCACTCGGTGTACTCTTCGTGGAAGCTCGTATTCGAACAAACCAGGTGATGATAGCCATGAACTATGTATCTGGTATAGACGTGGCGATTGTCACACGCAAGACCAGACCAGAGGTGAAAGGCCCTGAAAACATCCAGGTCTCCGACCTCTCGTCGGACTTGTTCAACTTTATTTTCCCATTCCGAGATAAAGCTCTCGAATGGTACTGTACGCGGCGTCTTCAACCTTAATCGAATGATCTCAACAACTGGTGCACAGCCTGACATTAGGTACACAAAGCGGCTCCTTGCCCGCATTGACAGGCAAAGTACTCGCTTCATGTACATTGTAAAACACCTTTCAAGCAAACCAAAGTTTGCCCGAGTGAGGTGTTCCCATACTCTGTCAAGACCATACATCAGCGCCGGAACAACCTTGAGGTAGAAAAGCGCCACTGCCGTCGGGACGGACAGTCGCCGGACATCGCCTATTTCTCCATAAAGAGAAATTAGGGCTGTGCGCGCTCTCTCGACGATGTGAGCAGTGAAGGTCGTCCCAGTATAATGAAGCCGAAGCCCCAGATACCGGAAAGAGTTAACGAATTCCAAGGATTGGCCGCCGCAACGTATAACGTCTTTAGAAGCCAATCGACCTCCTCTTCTGAATTTCATAGCCTTGGTCTTCATGGCGTTTATTTCCAGCCCTCTTGAGACAAGGAACACCTCCGCCAGAGAAGTGATGCGCTTGATGGCACACATATGCTTTAGAACTTTGCTGATAGCCGAATGTGTGGAATCCGGCGCCTACTTGTTTTGTAGTTCTGTAACTAGTCGCCCATTGCTAATGTGCTCAGCTGCTTTGGGTAAGCAGGAGAGCATACTTATAGGGCGGTACGCTAAGGGGTCTTCTTGTGGTTGACCGTGTTTCGGGATAGGGGTCAGACGTGCCGTTTTCCAAGGCTTTGGATAATGCCTGCTGGTAAGAAGCTTACAGAGAAGTATCTTTAGTAAATGCTGAATTCTGTGTGTCCTTCACAATCTGTCTCGCTTAGCACTGCACTGTTTTGTACTCTACAAACGTCACCGTCGACTGAAAGACTATGGACAATCGCGGTACGACGAAAAGGCCAAGCACGTGGCCGACCATAACATTGTCACTGTTACCGCTGTTGCTGTTTTGCTTCGACTTCTACACCGTTCGAGCGTGGTCCTTCTCGAGGCCAGCAGTGCGACAGCCAGTAATGCCTTGCGGGCAACCCATGTACAACAGAACAGCTCGCATCGTTGGAGGAGTCGCCGCGCAACGGGGCCAGTTCCCATGGCAGGTGAGCGCGAAAGCAGTCTACAATATATATATATATATATATATATATATATATATATATGTATATATATATATTATATATATATATATATATATATAGTATATATATATATATATATATATCTATATATATATATATATATATATATATATATATATATATATATATATATAGTGACTTATAAAGGCGTCGCTCGCGCATAGAGCTTGTAAACAACCTCCTTTTGTTACTCCATACAGTATACAGTATAATCTCAGACGCATTGTATTCATATCCCGTAAGCTAAGATGCAGGAAAATGCCCCCCCCCCCCCACCCCCCCGCCCCCTACCAGTGTTTATGATAGGAACTGCAATGCATAGTAAGATTAAGCATTAACGCAATTTCGAATAATATCAATAGTCCTCATAGATATTGAAACGCGTGATTCTTTCTTGCACGTGAATAACAGGGCATTTTGTTATTTGCCTACATATATGCACGTACAAAGATATATCCATATAAACTATTATATGTGTGAATGTTTAGGCTTTCTTTTGCTGGTTTTTGCGTGACCGTGCTCCTTCCAGGATGCATGTATGTGTATATGTATGACTATCGATGTACGCATGCCTGTTTTTCTTGTTCGCGCTCGCTCTAGGTGCTCATCTCACGGTACGGAAGACTGATTTGCGGAGGCAGCGTTATCTCACCGAATTTCGTGGTTACAGCTGCACACTGCCTACAGGTTTGGTTTAGACATATTTGTGCACACTCGCATATATATAGAAAATAAAGTATATCTTTATAAACAAGAAAACGGCTACAAAAGTAGCTGGTGTCATTGACGCTAATGCAATACTACTCGATATACTAAAAACAATGAATGAGTGAATGAAACACATAGCTTTATTCATGCGTACTTGCAGATACACTCGAAAGCATACAGCCTCTGTACTGAGGAGGTTGCGCACGGGCTAGGCATATATATATATATATATATATATATATATATTGCTGTTGACCATTGGCGCTAATAACAACCAGCTAGCTGCGTGGTTGTTTTAGAAAAATATATACTTTAGTTTGCTGTAGTTAATTGAATCACTGCTTTCTTGGTTGCGACCGTAACCGGCAAAACAATGCAGGAACAAGATGCATCCGTCTACCGTCTCTACAACCGGAGTGATACGCAAAAGCGAAATAGGCAGCTCCTCAATGGTCCAGTCACGCAAGGTTGGTCAAACATCAATCCTTTGTCAGAACCTGTTTGGTAAAACAAAAATCGCCTAAAAATCAAATGAGTGTTGTCGCAACAGTTAAACCTTAAACATGTAATATGATCACGACTGAATATCCGACAAGCTCCACTCGGAGGATCGACGCATCGAGCTAACGCTCAATTCAATAGAGCTGCATCGCTCATAAGAGGACTGAACTTTATTAGCTTATCGTTCTCTTCTGCGAAGGTTCGGCGTATTTTGACCCATCCTGGTTGGCATCTCGGCGGGGTCCCGCTATCTCTGAGCAACGACCTCGCACTGCTGCAGGTCGATCACGCACTTGGTTTCGACAGCCGCACGGCGCCCATCTGTCTTCCCACCGATCTGACTGTACTCGTCGATAACAACTCAACTGTGTCTCTATCCTCAAGTGGCCAGGACTTTAGCGAGTCCACCTCAGCGGCCTCGAACGAAATCACTGAAACCCACTCAAGTCTTGAGAATGAAGCTGTTCTCGCCGATGACAGCGGCGATGAAGAAGACGAGGGCAAACTGCAGCAGCACCAGCAGCAGCAGACAACTTCAGGCAGAAGAAAACTTCGCCGCGAGGGAACTCGTCTCCTGGTGGCCGGATTCGGCACCACCCGCGAACGCGGTCCGCCTTCAGAAAAGCTCCTCTTCACCGAGGTGGGTACATGGTTTGCTCCGTTTCAGGGTTGCTACTCTGGCTTGCCAGTTTGTTTGCGTGGTATTTTCGGCTAGCCGCCGACTTGTTATTCAACGGTTAGCGTGGGTAGCGGCTATATAGAGCCGGCTTTTACCCGATCATAAAAGTAATCCCGTCTGACTTATCCATCGTCTAGCTAATGCAGCCTATCTAGGGCTTCTATAGGTCCGTCTAACAGGTCCTCTATCTATATCAATTTGCCAGTTATCCCATATGCAACCGGCAAGCAACTTCAACCGGCAAAGCGTTTTTTCAGTTTGTTAATCTTTGGAGTCGAACTCCCAAACCCTTGGCTGTAGTCAGCCTCAACCAAAAGACGACGATTGTTGTGATTTTGCCATTAAAGCCTGCCTTCTCTATAGAAAGTTTCCTTTATTTTTCAATTTAACTACGACTTTTCTGATGAAATAAACGTTACAAATATTACCTGCCGGAAAAGTGAAGATTGATAATAAAAAGTACACTTATGTAGCATGGTAAAACAAAGTGCCCTCGATTTTGCTCAAGGACCCTCAGTAGATAGTGCCTTCTCTGTGGATAAGGTCAAGTAGGTGTCAGAATAATTGCAACCTCGGCATTACACAACTGAAAACAAACCGAGTAGTGTTCCAAGAAGTGTAACAAATGAATGGAAAAGGTTAAACTTAGAGCGTACGGCTGATGCTATTATGGATTGCTACATCTACTCGTCTTTACTTAAGACCCACAACTAAATGACTGGGCATGCAATTATAACACTGGATTGCAACTGCCTGGCCACCTTGTAAATCATAAAGTTCATGATACAAGGCATTTCGCTTCTATAAGCAACGAGTGGCACCGCTTATGACAGCAGGCTGCTATATTGGTTTTTCGACATGAGTAACTTCTGAAGCCAATTTTTACAATTTAAACCATTTTAAGATCTCTGGCCCAGCCAGTGCTGCATGCGAGATGACTGTGTCGCACTCTCTGCCATAAAGCGTGGCACATAAATTTATTTTTTTATGGATTTAAAAATGCATATGTCAGTTGTTGCCTCGTGGAAGCCCTGCGTTAGACGGATGGTTGATGTATATGATAAAACCTGACTAGGACGCAGTCATGACGCTTTGATTCACCCCTCAATAGACGTTTTGCCAGTGATAATCGTTCGGCTACGTTAATTTTGTGCCTTCCGCGATGACGAACGCTGGCTTTTGCAGGTTCCTAGGTTAAGCGACGACTCCTGCGCGTTCATCTACCCGCGCCTCTTCAACTCGACCACGATGTTTTGCTCTATGGCCGAAGGCGGAGGAAAGGACTCATGCCAAGGAGACTCTGGAGGGCCCGCGGTTGCAGAGTCGGGTCAGTTACACGTCAGACATGTCATATATCAGGCTTGCAACTCGCTCCAAATGTTTTACAGAAAATTGCCCAGGAGACGGACCACCTGCTTTTCCTTTTGCTCCACTCTCGTGCCAGTGCTTTGAAATGACGAATTTACCAAACTACTACTACTGACGACTCACCTACTAGCCATACTACACAGCCAAAGTGTACATAACTAATATAAAGGCTGCCAATTGTTATTATTAAAAAGCCTTGTGCCGAGAAATATCATTGTTTAGACGATTTATCGCGAGAAATATTATTGTTTAGGTTGTATTATTATTGTTTAAACGTTACAATTGTGAGGTGTGAACGAGTACTTCACGTCTCGACCTAGTTCCTAATTCTTAATCCATGCAACCAACAATACAAACGGCGTTTCCTCGGCACACTGCAAGCGACAACAGTTGTCGTAAGAACTCACCTTCGAAGCTGATTGCCCGTGAAGTCTGTAAACCGCCTGTCTAGCTCGCGGATGAATTTCTTAGTCGCCTTGCTGATCGGATCCATTTCCATAGATATTGGCACTTTGTTGTATCCGATCTCCAGTTCCTGGCACTTGCGTTTTTCCCCATTTTGTGCACACTCGTCAACCCATATCGCATCTAGTGAACTGTGGCATAGACAGAAGGGAGCCACTGTGAAGGACACTGTAGCATCCCATACCAAGCACTTGCCGTTAGCGTAAGGCTCTTCTAATAGTTACGTTGATTTCATCGTGTCTAGAAGCTCTGCCATGAATTTTAATGCAACTAAGATTGTCAAGTCCATCCTCAGCTACTGTGATACCACATGCTTTGCAGCTGTACGGGTTGCATATCCGGGCAACTATTCGAAGAGCCATTGCGGAATGAGGTGTTATCCAACTTGGTACCCAGATACGGGGAAGGGTGAAAGAAAGCTTAGAGAAGTTACTTTAAAAAGTCTCCATTAAAAGCATCTCGTGCTGCCAGAAAGACGCTTTTTAACTAGGCATTAGAAACTGTCCAACAACTCTCTAGCTGCAGCGTAAGAGATGAATAATAAAAAAAAGTTGCATATGTAGGAGTCCAATGTATGCTGCGTGGGACGTTCTTATCAGGGGCATGGCTCATCGATCGCTTGTCTAGCTATTGACTCTGCAGTTTAGCTCCGGTAATTCTATGGTGGACGCTGGGTTCGACCAGCGTCTTGTGAGTTCTAATTACTAAACTCTATTATTATTATTATTATTATTATTATTATTATTATTATTATTATCATCATCATTATCATCATGTTCTTATTATCGTGATAACGACAATACTATGACGGTGTCGGGCGTGCTCTCGTTGAAGCAGCGTTGAAGCAAGAAGCCGAAACTACGACGACCTCGACTGGCAACAGCAGCGACGGACCGGAGTCAATTCGTCAGCGTCGCATGGTCCTTATGGGGGTCGTGTCGTGGGGTGTCGGCTGCGGACGTCGCAAGTATCCAGGTGTCTACACGAGGGTTTCCCACTACACGCCGTGGATCGTCACCAACGTCTTGCAGTACGGTGATAAGCTAGATCTCCTCCAGGTAATATTGTTTTCACGTGTCATGATGATTAGTATATACTCCAAATTGTCGTTTACACATGCAACACGATGAATAGCAAGTTCATGCAGGCGGCGCAAACTGCCGCGTACGCTAAATATATGTTGAGTAAATTACAGTTCAGCTAAACGATTATATATATATATATATATATATATATACATGTTGGGTTTGTGCGCTTGTCGAACGCATCCTATTAACACACGAATTGTTTTCGGAGTTCTTGACGCCATTGCTTATCTCTCATCATGTGGTTCAGGTATCCGAAGTCCTGTCACCTGAGAGACTGAGCGAACTTCAGGAAATAGCCAAGGAACAGCAAAAACTACAGCGGGGCGACCTCGATTCTCACAACTCGAAGACCTACCAGACGACAAAACGCAATTCATCGTGGAGTGTTTCATCGCTGATCGGTGGACTCTTGGGCAGGAGAGGCTAACTCAATTCTGTTGCAGTTATGAATGCTCGTAGAAATATGTCACTAGCCCTTGCGCCACTGCTATCTGTACATACAGCCGATAACGTCATCAAAAAGACTAGAGACCTATAACTATGAAGAGCTGCAAAAGATGTACCCTTAGCAGTGTACTCATTATTGTGGGTTGTTAGAGGCGCACTTTCGTGCGTCTACGAGTATTAGAACTGATTGTTCTATGCGATTATTAAGCGCACTGTCATCCATACCGTTCAACAGCGGAAACAGTTAACAACACCTCGTGAACCTATTTCGCTTACGTGGAAATGTCAGTGTGTTTGTGCCGTGTGCGATTAAACAGAGTTGTACTCAATCTGCTCGTCTTTCTCACTCAGAAAAGAACAACGGATTATAACGATTAAGCGCCTAAGTTAAAGTTTGGTTGCGAAAAGTAATGCTGGGTCGCATAATGGCCTTATCCGCCCGACTTGCAGACGAAATTACTTCTGTTCCCGAAACTCAAATCCAAATTTAAAAGTAGTATTTGCGGCGCAGTCCTCAACGGTATTGGACGCGCTGACATAAACGTAACTGATTTCATAGGGAGTTAGTCAATGTTCATCGTTCATGTGAAGACTACAACTTCTGAAGGAGAAAGGTGATGTTGGTCCTCTACGTTCTTTCGTCAGGCAAAGGGAGTAAGATATCCGTGAAGATTCAGTCACAGACGAGTTGTGACAATGGAGAGCTCTACAGCCGATTTGTTTTTGCTGTTGCCATTTTCATTCTTGTAAACTCATCTAAATCTCTACCGGGGTATCGCGTCGGAACGCACTATCAAGAAAAGCTTCGTCAAGTTGATTATCTCGATGGCGCTTCCAACTGTGGAGAAGGCCTTGCCTTCGGAGCAATTCGGTTTCAGGAAGGGTCGCGGTACACAGACGCGATCCACGTACTCCAGTCGGAAGTTGAACGGGTGTCGGCTGTGCCCGGGGGTCACTTGTACGCCGTCTTTAACGATTGTGTCAAGGCCTTCGACAAAGCTCCCCGTCACCAACTAGCCGATTCACTTCGACATGCAGAAGTGAGTGGTTCTTTCCTACGAGTGGCGTCGTTGCCATGTATGCGGATGACATAATAGTGCCATTCGTCGAATTGTCGGCGACGTAGAAAGTTACTGTCACCGTAAGGGTCTGCAAATAAATGCGCGGAAGACAAAAGCCATGAAGTTTCGCCCTGGGGGTCGATTGGCCGCAGCAGACGTAATACCCTGTTGTGGCCAACCGCTGGAGTTTGTCAACTCTTTCCCGTATTTGGGTCTAAGACTACACTACACGGGAACGACCTTTACCCAGCACATCGGCGACAGGTGTCGGGCGGCTATTGCCTCTATTCACTCAGAGGTGAAAGGCCCTCAACGACTGTCTTTGAGTGCGGCCGTGCGTCTTTTTGCTTAAGATTGTGCCAATGTTGAGCTACAACCTTGGCAGGGTGTGGGGCCATCTTTCAGCGGGTTCTATCTGCTAGCGGGTTGCGGGCCCGCAGTGGAAACAATTAAAGTCAGGCTTAGGTCATCTATTACAGGACCACTTCAGCAATTTTTGTTAGAGTGTCAGGGAAAAGTGACCGAGGCCTCGGCAGAGGTAGCGCAGTGTGATAAGTGCTTCACCAGGGAGCTTTGGGATGGAATGGCATGCACTAGCCGATACGTGTACACAGGATACATTGTGCATGGCTATCATCACTTAGTATGTTCGACCCAAGGATTTCACCAAGTTAGCGATCAATGTCGTTGCCGGCTCTGCTCGCAGATATGCGCTAAATACCACGCAACGATCTGCCAGACGCATCGGCGGTCCATGCACTTTTTCGCCCGGTAGGACGGTCGCTGAAGTGTTCAAATTGTATATAATGAATGACTTGTATTGTAATTATGTAGCATCTTGAAATGCAATGTTATTGGGAAATAAACAATATGTATGTATTTTTATTTTTGTACAATGCATGCAGAACGCAACCATTTTACACACACATATATATATATATATATATATATATATACAGCACACTTGATACCAGATGCTCCTTTATTAACCAACTGCTTGCAATCGCTTCTATTTGAAATTTCGCCACGCCATGCTTCATAGGCTTTTTTCGGCTGCAACCGGAATATAAAGAAAACAAACTGCGTTACCGTAGTGTTGGAATAGCAAATAACAAAGATATGCTCATTCATTAGTTTAACATTAAGGAAAATCGCTTGGATCATCCTTATGTTTACCTAACGACCCACAATCAATGATGGAAACTCTCATACCTCTAAGATAATAGTCAAGTCAACGTAAAAAGGTTTGACCATACAAATGAGAAAAATTAAATTTGTAAAAATAAGAAAAACAGACTTGAGATATAAAGCTAGCCGCTTACCTGAATAAAACTCTGTGCAAAACCCGGTGGCCATAGCCATGGTGTTGAGGTTCCTGTGCTGTACTAGAACTTGCGTTTTCGATGTTGTGATATATTTCTCCTCCTGGCCTGACCAGGGCGATGTTTCTGCTAGAGCTAAAACCGCTGTTACGCTGACTTTTTGGTATGCCTGATTTGATGCGTAGCCCCGAAACCCTCTGGGCCTTCTTCACAATGTTCTTGGTGTTCTTCTTACGGGCGTCAGCGTTTGTGAAAAGCCTCTACTGATAACATCAAATGTTTTCTTTCGGCCCTGTTTCCACTCATTGCCTCGGTCACTCTCCAATTTATTGTGTAGCCTACACTGGCTCTACGTTTACACTGTGAATATATTCGTCCGCCTTCCTTATTTATGGAGGAGAAACACTTAGATTCAACGCATGCCAAAAATGCCATCAAGCTCGCTCAGTCTTCCGAAATGTTACGACTTTGAAGCACACAAAAGAGAACACGCTTGTACATCGTTACCTTAACAGCGACGTTGTTGTGCTTTATTTGTAAAAATGACTTTAGTTGATCTTAAAATATTTCTATTTTACACAAGTGTTATTGTTGTTGTGTTCGTTTTTTGTTTGTTGTTGTTGTTGCTGTTGTAATTATTGTTATGGTTTTCGTTCCGTTCTCGTAATGCGCTTTGCTTTACTAGAGCCCGTACGCCGACGGTCCGTTCGTTTAATCTAGGATTTCTCCTTGTCCTAAGGAGTTCCACCCTCAGCTCTTCTCACACTCGAGATACTTCTGAAGTAGTATTGCCCTGCTCTGACAGACGACACACGTCGCATGTCTGTCTTCATACACAATCGCACAATTACAGCAATTGGCCTCCTTTTTGTTAGCTGGCCGCCTAACTTACTTCACACTTGTTCTATCTAACTGCTTGTCCGTGGCGCACCATTGATTTGGTGTATGGTCATTCTTGGTGTACGTGTTGATTGGCTTTACTATCGCGCTACTGATTATTTCTGCCAGTCTTCCATTTTTCTTCGACACGTTTGAGGGTGGCTATCACCCACTGTCCGCTCATCCGTTACTCCTCACTAATGTTACTGGTAATATTTTCGTCGTCATCTGCGTTTGCTTATTATTATTATTATTACAATTATTACTAATCATAATATTATTAGCATTATTATTACTATTACTACTACTACTACTACTAACATTCATTCGTGCTATTACAGCATATTCCTGCCTAAGACGTCCCGTCATCAACATTATGTTATTGCCAACTCGATCGAGCCCCCAACTCTAGCTCATCCATGTGCTTCCATACCTGTTGCTGTGTGCAGTCGTGGTTGTTAATTAATTAATTAATTTATTATGGTTGCCGCTTCATTTGTCTCACTTATTCGAGTGCCTGTTCTTATGTGTTTCTTGCACATCGCGCCTAATCGCCTTCATTCGCCCATTCGCACTCGCAACACAAGGACAGGGTTACAGCTTCGAGAACCACACAGCATCCAGTGCCAGAATTCATTTGGCGCACCTGTCGTTCGCCGCCCCTCCCTCTTCATTACGATCTTAACATACAAGTCATTAAGTATGTGTACACGTGCGTATACTTCACTGTATATAGATAGTGTCTACTCTAGCCAAACTCTTGAATCAAGTCAATGTGATTCGACAATCCCAGTCGTCGGTCGATACATGCAGTTATTACATAGAGCTACGACGCACATACATATATATATATGTATATATATATAACCACCAATAGGAGCACACTTCGCTAAGCACGCATCCTAGCTCGGCGTGCCCAGTTCGTTCCAATTCTACCACGAACAACGAGCCTCCTCGGATGACACGTGCCACACTCTACTAGAGCCGCCCGCCTGCGGACCTAAACGCACTCCGGACTTCCACCGGCCTCTCTCCGTTCGCACTTTGCGGTTACTTGGACCTAAACGCACTTCGCGCGCTTGCGCATCGCCGTGTGATTCAATTCGTTTTGCAACGTTTTCTTCATTCTTTCGTCGTCGTCGTCGTCGTTGTCGTCGGTGACCTCGCCGCTCGCCAACTCCCCTGTGTCCCCTGCGTGTTTGTGTGTCCCCTGTGTGATGTTTGATGATGCTCTTCCTATCCCTTCGTGATGATGTGATTTGTTGTTTGTCAGTTACACCCTACCACCTCTCGACGTCGTATTTCTTTGGTCGTCCTGGTATGCACCACGACCAAAACATACAAAATCGATATAAACATCATAACCATGTGAATTGTCAACCTTATATTATTACTGTTACACTGGGCATCCTATGCTACTGTACTAGTAGTAGTACTGTTCTCCTACTAGTACTGGGTACGACGATTTCCAGTGCTGCTCTCCTACCATTAACTACTACTATTATTACAATCAACACACGACGTGAGCTGTCACTGCTGCTGCTGCTAGCGCTCGTCGTAGTAACTTCTTCCCTGGTTTGCCCGTTCGGTGGTCGGTCGGACACAATCTCCGATCCGATCAAACCAATCATTACGAAACTACACCTTCGCACTATATTCGCTATATACGTCGCGCGGTACGAACATGACGACGACGACAACGACGGCCTCGACCTACCTGCTGACAGCACAATGGCAAACTTTGCAGCAAACATCGTTTGTTTTATGTATCATAGACAATAACGCACGAACATACTCTCGCTCTATCTCGCTCTCTCACCCTACGCACTCACTCACTTTCAGCAACCAGCATGATCCCACGCTCCCTCCCTTCCTTCCTCCCTTCCTCTCTCGCTCAGGCGCTCGCAAAGTTCACAGACAATCGACAACAACAACATGTTCTACTGTTATTTCGGCTACACTCTTACTCGTACTAAGCTATTGCTACTGCTACTGCGATGTTTATTTACTATGTGCGAGCATGCTCACTGTCTGCCGCCCGTATACGAGGGCGGCGGTGCGGTACGGTATCGATTCTAGTGTAGTAGATCGAGCAAATCCGTTTCCAAATGCCAATGACAACAAACACGTCACTCACGTGCCGCCTCCTATCGCGAAAATCGCTCGTTCAAACGCGTTGTCAACATTGTGCCACGTTTTACATTCGTAAGTGAAAGAACGAACGAAGTCAACTAGCGTATCCATCGCGACCCAGGCGCCCTTCAGGATTCTCCAGGCGCGAGCGTGCGGCAATACAAAAAAAGGCACCTACCACTATTCGAGATTCTTTGTGATTCAGTAGGTTTTCCCGTTGCTTCCCGTGCGACACCTTCTACCACGTGTGTGCTGGCTGCTATTGTTTACTGTTGCTCACAATTGTTGCTATGTAGTAGTAGTAGTAGTAGTAGTAGTTGTTGGTATTGTTGTTGTTGTTGTTGTTGCTGCTGCTGTTGCTGTTGTTGTTGCTGCTGCCTATAATTACAGTTGGTATGGCTGCATTCGCGAACGGCGGCTTGACTCTGTCATCACCCTTCGACAGTCCTTCGTGTGCCACTTCGTATGTACTTTGCTGGCGGCGCTCCGGCCGCATTCGTTTCGTACAGCGGTCAGTATCTCAGTTGTGATTCTGTGACGTGACGCGACGTGTCGAACTTGTCCAACACGTTACGCGTCGCTAGTTCTTGCTTATTTTCACTGTTGCTGCGTAGCCCCTCGGGCAACGCCACTAAGCCATGATCTGAATGATCTATACTGCAACTAAATGCGTTGTCGCCGCTGCACGAAGCGCCACAACACAATAGCACAAAGGACTCGAGCAGAGTACTTTGCAGCAGTTCAGCGCCGGTCAGTGTGACTCCTCGGCTTACGTCCAGGGCTTAGCTTAGTTCAGTCAATGTGATTTTGGTAGTCATTTTGGTTACTTTGGTCCAGCGTTTGTGTTCATTCTTGGGTGTCGCCTTCTCTCTTGTTCCCTCTCGTTTACCTTCTAGAGAAAAAAAACTTTATATATTGTTCCCCCCCCCTCCCCCACGATTAATCGAAGTACTACCAGCATACAGCTTTGGCAGGAATGCTTGCTCAGACGAGCAGATTACAATGACATGTTCTTCAGGGCTATTCGGTCTGTCCTCTTGCCTCTGCGCGTCATGCACAGATCAGGCCTGGCCTGCATAGAAACGCAGCCTAGAAAGCTTAAACGAACGTCGCATCAACGCCGATCATAAGCGAAGTATTAAACAGTAGCGCAAGCAGGTTCGTAGACGCCGACAAATCATCAGTATGGAACTTGTGTGAACCTAGTTGATGAAGACCAACGGTCCAACACCATGCTTAATAAATGCCCAAATCGATGAGAGTATGTGCTCCGGCTGCAAGAGCCAAGGGTTGTACTTTCGTTGATGTTTATTCGACGCGCAATTTTTTGGCAAGCCGATCAATCCGATCAAGCAATAGATCAATGTGGGACCAGCGTCTCAACTATCCTCGTAAATCACATCAAAAACTTCGTCAACAGCAAGAAAAGAAGAACTTTCTTCTAACTAGGAGGTTTGCCCCAGCGCTACATCGAAACGAATCAAACCAATTTCAACCACATAATCCGCCATTTGTCTGACGCCTTCATCGGACCACGGCAACGTGGTAATCAGTCCCAATGTGTATGCGCCCCGAATATCATACGTGTTCAAATTGATATTGTATGCTCGTATCATAGCTAGTATGCATATCACCACGATGATTAAAATCGTAAGCGTACCGACAGTCACCGATCAAGAATATATGTTGTTAATGTATCAAGAATATATGTTACGATCAAGAATTGGTGTTGTTGAGTATAGTTAACCTATGAACACCTCAATCTGTACTATCGGCTTATGATACACAAGTTCGATTTCCAAATCAAACAGAAAATGCCGCACCTAAGAGCAATTTGCGAGGCAATTTACAGCGGCCGATCATGCAACGAGTATTACAAATCGCCTGCACTACAAGTTGCTATAACAACTAAATTACTCTCGAGCTGCCAAAAAGCAACAGGAAACTCAACGTGCGGCATGTAAGCTGCAAACTCGTTAAGAGCTCGAGTCATGTGTAGCACTGGGAACGACTTATCAATTCACCTATTCGAGCTGATTAGTGAATAAAAATAGAAAGCATATATTAATTATGTAAGAGAATTGCGCAAAATTTAGCAGCTCATTGGCCAGAGAGAGATGTTCAAAATGTCGCACTAATAACCACAACGTATGCAGGACCAATGCCTGCATAGAGATTTTGATGAGTACGAGTTGAGCGTTTGTCGACACGCTCGAAAGTTCATGTCGCTTCATTGGAGTTCATGCCAATTAGTAGCGAATTGTCCAATGACCACCTCGCAGGAAATGCTTCGGCATTTTGTTGTTCGGCTACTTGTCTCGACTTTGATATGTGCGCGCGGACCGGCTATAGGCCCCGGCCAACTCCCAGCTCGTAGCACCAACCAGAAGCGTGGCGTGCTTGCACAAGCCGCATAAAAGCAAGCTGTCAGTATCTACATTATCTCGTCAAAATGGCCCATTTACTATAATCATAATAATAGATAGGATTGACATGATGGACCTGACGTAGGCATACGTGGCGCGTGCCACAAGAGAAGACATCCTAGGATTCGACGGCCAGGCGATTCATCTCTGCAGCGAGCAGACGCGTCAGTGTGTCACGGTGAGATCAGGTAACTATGATTTACAACAATCTTCTTCTAGTTAGTTGAAAGGAATGACAGCAGCCGCGTAACCAGACATCGTCGTCGCCATATGTGTGTGTGTCCCTCTCGGAGAGCCCGTTTCAGGGCGGAGCTGATCATAAATCGAATATCGTCGTAGGCACAGTGACTGGCGTCAGTGGGTGTTTCTGTGACTCAATTCCTGACCTGATTCACTCCCTAAAGCAGCACACACTCCGTGCGCATTCGTACACACGCGCCGCGACTCAATGTCGTCAGTCTATCAGGGGGTTTCGGTATTGCTTCTAGCGCACATATTGGCATCTCACTACTACTACGATTACATTACGACCCTCCTGTGGTTGGGAGATAACAATGCGTACAACAGCCTACAAAGTGCAGTTATGAACGGACTCAGCAAAAGAAGAACGGAGAGAGAGAGAGGCGTATCTACCCTTGTGTGAATCTGTATGTGTGTGTGTGGGTGTGACTGATTTCACCCGGAATGACCCAGCTCGACTCATATGCTCTCACAAGTGGTCCCTCACAGCAGGCGCCAGTCTTAGCTGCTCAGCTGCGCGAGGGCAGATTAGATAGACCACGAGAACACATTTAGCTTTGTTCATGTCGGCGCCTGTAGCTACAGCGCAAAGCCTCGGAAGAGCCGGTCGACGTATCGGCGTTTTCCCTTTGTCCAGTCACAACTATCGATCGATATTGTGAAACTGGTATTACTAATAGTTACTGTAGTAATAGCAGCAGGTGACAGCAGTACCAGCATTAATATTATTACTCATACTATTATTATTATTACGTAGTTCATTAGATATTTTCTGACAGTTTTGGCCTGCAGCCAGTTTTGTATGATGACGCCTCACTCCAACATAGACTACTCACAAACAGGTGGCTTTTAATGTCTGATCATGTTGAAGCACCGCCGCGCTCAAAGTCGTTGTGGAGGCACTCTGAATACACTCAAGTGGTGTGTGTCCCCATTCAGGACTTTTTGCCCCTCCGTACAGAAGGCAGGATGTACACAAACACATGCCTAAGTGTTTGTGACAGATGACAGCAAAGAAAAGCATTTAGTGTTAGTAGTTTTGTTTTGAGACTTCCTTGCGGAACATTCGGCGCGTTTCGTGCCCAGATGTGTACTTATACGAATAGATACGAATGTTAGTAGGTGTATTTAAGCTGTGCAGAAGATATGCGCTATCTCTTTTGGGACTCTGCGCCTAAATATTAACCGAAGTTTCATGAAACCGACTGGAAATCGCGAAACGTATTTTTGTATTTATTCTTCTATTTACCTACAGCCGTTGAATAAATTATGGTAATGGAATACAATAATAGAAACAATAATAACAACCAGGACAGTACTCGTAATAACAAACTATCACCCGATATATGCATTCCATGCATTATGTACCAGACTTATTTATAGCATTGCTAAATAATAATAATTATTATTATAACCATCATCATCATAATAAAAATAAAGAAATGGTGGCACAAGTGTGGCGCCTTCTAACGAGACTGGAATTCATGTAACATATAGTAGTTGATAATAACACTTCCACCAGTTCCTTCTATGACGACTTGTCTAGTTGTCGACTCTACACTCCAATCAAGCACTTGCAACGGTGCCAACACCTATATATATATGGGGAGCCTAAACAATAAATATTTAGTTCGTGCAGTCATCATAAACCCTTAAAGAAATTTAAAGGAAGCTACTTACGTCGCAGACTTTGCGACCGTAAATTTCATTATGTCAACATTACAATGCATGAAAACCATTTCCTCAGTGCAACACGTAGTTGCCTTCATAGCTCGTCAGATTTGTTCTTTTGCGACACATATCTCTGCCGTGTTGTTATTACTCTTTATTATGTGCCCAGCTTTAGGGTCCATTAGTCACTCACTATAGCAATTACAATAACTCAGGAGCTCTGTAGCAGGCAGAGCAGCTATCATAAGGCAATAAACAAAATAATAGTTATTATATTTGGCATTACTAAAATAATACACTTGATCATATTGTACAATTCGTAGTCAGCACTGCAACAGTGATATTCATAGTGGTAATATGCAGAAGCCGAGCGTACACGTATAGATGCATACGGAACGTTTGACAGTTTTCCTTGGATTCTGAAAACTCTACGAAAAGATTTGGTGAATCCAGAGTAACAACTTATGTGTGTATATATATATGGAGGTCAATTGGTATGAAAAGGCTATTATTACACAAGCATCTCAGGCGGAGCGTTCTGGTTAAACGCGTAGGTGCTGGCAACAAATCAGCTATGTGTCGATACGCGTGTTTGTAGGTGTGAGGTCCACTCAGATCGTCGACAGCGGCTGGACACAAGGAAAGTAAGAAATTTACAGGCGAACTGTAGCATTCACGTGGAATGGTGGATGGACAGCGGCGCTTGTGCCTGCGGTCAGCGCTAGTGCGACTTCCAACCACGTATAAGTTGGCCGTCTCTCTTTCTCTCTCTTCATATCTGTTGGACAGCACTGCGCTCTTACACAACAGCGTAATTTGTACGCGCAGAACGACACGGTGAGACACGAGATGGGGTCACTACACTCGTATTAATGACTTAACCGCAGTTCCATCAGGCGAACATCTTCGAATAGAGATTGTGGAAACTGCTTGCGCCATGGCGCCGTCGCCGCCGCCGCCGCGACCACAGTAACAAACTTATGCACCGAGTCTGTTCAGGATTCTGGTTTGGTGCGCACAGTAGGCTAGCGCGAGGGCAAAAAGCCTATATCACTCGACGCATGTCCCATGTCCCTGCAACCAGCGGGAGATGACACGGATGTGTTCAGTGCGCTGGTCTCTAGCGTCGAACCGATGGCCACAATTCGAGTGAGTAGGTTGGATATCCAACCTCAATCGCGTATCGCAAAGAGGGACACTATCACCCAAGCCTACAATCACGTTAGCTCTCTTTCTCTCGCTTGCTCGCTCTTGCCCTATCCTTCATTGTCTTCTTTCGCTGTGTTATTGTATGTGTAGTCCTTCGCTTTTTGTCTGTCTCTTGCACACGCACGCACGCACGCTCAATCCACACGACGAAATCCAATTTTCTTTCTTTCCATTTACTTCCTCTTGGGTGATTATATGGGTGGTCGTGTACCTCATATTGGCCACAATACGACGACGGTACGAGAGAAGCGAAGCAGGTAACCATGCTTCTCTCCGTAACAACAATGCTACCATTCGCTACGATTCTGCTAAGCTGGCTGTGTGGTTCGTTCGTTCAACTCTCTAAGGGCAAAACACACGGACTCAGGTGTCTCGATCGCGGTGTTCGTTCGCGACGCCACTCTGGCAACCAACGGGTCCTCTATCCTGACCTGATCCGCCTGAGTAAATCCGCACATACAAGTACGCAAGCCTAAGCGTAAGAAGTCACGTAAACTCCGCCATACAGTTCCCTTCCACTCTTCGCGTTCTCTCGTTCTCTCCATCTCTCTCTCTATATATATATATATATATATATATGTCTCTCGCTGTTTATTTTGCCCTATGTACAACTTGTTAGGTGTTCGA
>QVRM01003434.1:0-36489 GCA_003439945.1 Dermanyssus gallinae
TCGTTGTTATTGTTGTTGTTATATGTGACCGCAGGCTGATGACAATCATACACATTGGGCAGACGCCAGAGATGACGGAATAGAGAAGAGAAAACAGAGAAACGAGATACGAGGAATAACTAGACAGACACAAGAAAGACACATAGATAGAAAGGGCGGGGGGGGGGGGAGAGCTAGGGTTAAGGAGAAATTGAGATGAAAAACGACCAACGCGAGTAGACGCGAGTCAACGCAGAGTGAGAACGAATCTGGCGTTTTTGCCGTAGAGGTTTTGATAGCAGCAGCAGGAGCAGAAGAAGGAAGAAGAAAAAAGAGGAAGGGGAACTGCGACAGCTCTAGTAGTGGCACCCACCAGCAAGAACACCGAACACTTTATCACCGATTGTCTGAGTCTGTCTGGCTGGCTGGGCGCTTGTCCCGCCAGCCCAGGTCGACGTATCGACGGTCACCGCGTAACTATTCCCATACGTATGCCCTCCGTTGGAAGGGGGGTGCGTACTGCACACCTCTTTGCACTCTCAAAACGGTATTGTGTCGTCGAAAATATGTCGTTTATTCTGACGGTTTTGTAAAGGACTTCGCCACACAACTACTGGGTTCTGGTAGTCAACCAACCGGAGAGTAATACCTATTTAAATAATACTAACCGGGAGGCAATAATAATAAGTTCATAATTATTTTTAGTCTCAATATTTTTATTGAGATTAACTAGATCGCACAGGAACGAAAAGTTATTGGTACTTATCCGTTTTGCGTTGCGTCGGAATCGGTCAGCGACTCATGGCATTCAAGTTACCGGTCACCTCTAGCATACCTTCATCTTTCATCTTCATAAATTAAATATTTTTATATATATAATTATATGTACATAAACCTAGGAATCCTTTAAATGGAAGAACTTGACATAGTGTTGAACTCAGATGTAGTAATTCACGTTTATTAGCAGCCGAACAGCTTCGTAATTCTCACAGCTCGCACTCTTGTTACAGAAAGGCAATAAGAGACAGCATCTATATTTCACCTAGAAAACAATTTTACCGCCTTATCAGCAACACAAATTAATTCAATGATCTGTATTTTAATCGACGCCGAATCATATTAGACTACCTACAAAACAGGACAATAGTGGCCCACGGGACCAGTTTTAACGTGACGGCAAGGATGCCACAGGACTCCACACTAGGCCCCCTGCTATGGGCCATAACATACGACGATAGGCTGCCACTAAGAGACTTTCTTTGCGGGGCTAACCTCCTAGACTATGCCGAGAGCCTCGTCCATACCGCCCAAGCAGGGATACCGAATTTTTCGAAGATCCGTGCACATAAAGCGCTTGCCGATGATGTGTCTCACTGGATGCAGGCCGAAGATGTGTCTCACTGGATGCAGGCGACTCGGGTTGCCCTCGCCCCTGCTAAGAGCTAGGTCATACTCTTTGTAGAACGGAAGAACTGCACCGCTCTCCACTACTGTCGAGAAGACCAGGAGATCGCAGTCGCCAACAAAGTGAGATACCTCGGCGTCACCCTAAACAGGGGTCTGCGTGGTACTGAGCGCATGCGGCGGGCGACAGGAAAAACAATCAAGACAGCCAATGACTTTGCACGCTGTAAGGCGCTCCACCCTGGCCTACCGGCACTCTAGAGCCCACAACTCAAAAGAGGCGCCCACGTTATCCTTTTTGTGGGTCGAAACCCAGCAGGGCAATGGTGACGTGCCAGGCAGTTAGTGCAGTGGCAGCCGTCGTTCTCTCTGGAACAATTCCCCTGCGACCTGAAAGAAACTGAGCGTCGCCGCCTATAAGGCAACATGCAGCGCACAATCAACCCATGGCAGAATGGGGCGGTTTACAAAAGGGTGTTCTTGGCGCCAGTATCCGCATCCTATCCCATACATTAAAAACTGGCTGACCCGGCTAAGAGGTACCCTCATGCCCTGTCAGGCTATGACGACCTTCAGCCCTACGTGTTCAGGATTAGGAACGATCCCAGCCCTAAGTGCATCTGCTGCGACGATAGACCACCTCAGAACACACTGTTCGGAGGTGCCCAGCAAAGGCGGAGCAGCGCGTACCGCTACCGCGTTTAATAAAGGCTTTAAGTCTACATGAGCTCTGCAAAAAATGACGGAAACGCTCTCGTACTGGAACACTATATTTGAAGTCCTTAAAGCCATTTTACAAGAGATAATGTGGGCTACCAAATGCCCCCCTGAGATGCCCTTCCTTCCCGTGGCTTCCGGGAAACACACCCGCCAGGAGCAGTTAGCTGATCCATCTGACTCCTTGATAGGATGCGCGGGACGCAAGACGGGATTATGACTGAATAACATTGACATCAAATAGCGACATCTTCAATTATTTTCCAAGTTTTATAATTGTTTATCATTGAAAGTTAAGAATTAAGTTTATATAATTTAAGTTAATATTTAAAATTGAAACTCAAGCGCTATCTAATATTGGCAAAACAGAACGTAAAATGCCTTTTTGATCTGACATAGACTAGAATCGCCATTTTCGTAACGTTTTAAAGCCATTTCATATGTATGCCGTGTACGGATATCTAATCCTAAGCAATATGTTAATTTAAATCAAGAGCATTATTCTTTCCGGCAGATAGCTACGTGTGTACTGTACTTTGTTTAAAAAGCCACCATGTATATACCATTAACTAAGCTTGTTATACGTAGCCTAAACGCATATATTGGGAAAAGAATAAACGATCAACCTACAACAAACTAGTATCTCATATTTCATCTATATATAGCTTTTTATGTTAGCTTCTTTGGAGTGAACAATTGTGTCCGCGTGAACGTGTAGTCACGGGTTCTCTAACTAATCTCATATTTCATATATAAATTCATTGTTTCATTCGAGGATTACTTTCTATATATAATTTTTTTTTCTCGAAAGGCTACCACTACACAAAAGGCTGGTAAGATCTCTCTGGCGGACGTGAGTTGCTTTGCCGAGAGTAGCGAACATCGAAGAGTTTTTTTTCAGCTTCTGCCATACTGACCTAAAATACGTGTCTTGGGACGCACGGCAACCTTCTATGGTTAGGCAAGCAATAACGGTAGCAGCGACTTTGGCCTCGGTTTCGACAACGTGCTCCCTGGCTCCCAATTAACTTGGTAAAGAGATGACGTGGCTTTCTGCTCTGCATTCCTGCGAGCCTTGCCAAGTGTTTGATACTTGGCAAAGAAAGCGTTCTTACCTGCCAGGTGTGAAACCGCAACATTGTGGCGATGACATTCGCCATCCTACTTCTGCATTATGTTCTATAGTATAGTAACTTCATCCACACTGCAGCTAGACCTGCATGGGCTGCAGAACGAGCAGCCTAAGACGTATGTGCGAAACAGTTGCATATGTAAGCTATCCACTCACCGGTGTTATTGCAGTTCTTAAAACTGCTCGTAATAACACGTTCGTTTGACTCAGTAATCTTCTAAAAGGCGAGCCGTTAAGTCGCAAACGTGGTTTACGCCACTTTTGAGGAACCTAGTAGCAATGATGCACATGAATTGACAGATAACCTTAGTGTATATATTTTAAACACTAATTAACGACATACGTATATATATATATAAATATGAAACCGCATTCCGTGAACAAAAGCCACTGCTATCACTGTAGCCAGCAGCCGATAGCAGAAATTACGCAGTTCTATTGTTGGAGTGTATCACTGTTCCACGGGCAAAGCCTCACCTACGTGTTTCTTGCAAAATTTCCTAAGAAGAAAAAGAAAGAAAAAGTGGATCTTCATCGACAATCCCAAGCGTCAAAAGTCATGGTTAGATCCTGGCGCAGCAGCGTCATTGCTTCGGAAAAAGACAATGCTCTGTGTTTGCCGGGACCAAGAAGGTTTTGTCTATTATGAGCTGCTAAAACCTGGTGAAACCGTCGATGCTGCTCGCTACAGTCAACAAATATTCTACTTGAACCACGCATTGTGTAGAAAAACGACCAGAATACAAAAGATGGCCCAACAAATTGAATTTGCTCTAGGACCACGCGTCATCACACAAAGCAAAGTCGGTGTGAAAAAAAAAATGATAAAGCATTTTCAGTGGGAAACCCTTTCCCACCCCGCTAATTCTCCAAACTTGACGCCTCCGTTTACCACCTCTTCGCATCGCTGGGTCACGTTCTGGATAAGCAGAAATGTTCTTCGTACGAAACCGTTTGAAAATGGGTAGATTGATTTGCCTCGAAAGGTACGGATTTCTTCTAGCGATGAATCCACAAGTTGACCGATGGATGAACAGATTGTATAGCTAGCTGAGTCGTTAATTTAAATAAAATATCTTGTTATAGAATGAGACACATTTTCTTTGTCGTTTTCTAAAAATCTTTTACACGTATATATATATATATATATATATATATATAAACGTATGTCATTTAATAATGAAGTAGGACGTTCTGTGAGATAAAGGCTTGTGGTAAATGATTAGTGAGTAATACTCTTTATACTTTTACGCGTCAGGTGCACGCAAAAAACAGTGAGATTAAGTAAGGCTAATATTTAAATTGAGCATATCAGCACTTATCGTAGGCCTGAAAGGACACGTATTCATACATTTCGTAACGTATTTAATCATTTTTTTGTTTTACGACGCGGATGGCGGCGCAAAGCCGAGTTGAGCCAATGTTATGCTAAAACTTAAAGGACTCTGCACATACAACGTTGGCGATAATCTGCGGGCCTCAGACGTTTAGTTAGTTTAACTGCGCCAGAAATGATTGAAACATATAACCATTGTACCGCTATGGAAGATGACGTCGAATGAACCTGGGGTAAGTATTATATTTATAAGGCACAAAACATTAAATTGAGAACAAAGGCGGGTTGCTGACCATCGACCAAACACGCCAACGAAGGAATATTGCGTATCCGTGGACGCAGCAGTCGATTCGACCGTGGAACAGACTCAGATTAGACAACAACAAGATCCTAGTCAAAACTTATAGAACATACTTACAGAAGAACTTACAGAACTTACTTACAAAAATTACACACAGAACTTACTTACCGAAATTACTTACAGAACTTACTTACAGACTTAATACTACAGAACTTACTTACAGACTTAATACTACAGAACTTACTTACAGACTTAATACTACAGAACTTACTTACCAAAGTAAGTTCTGTAGTATTAAGTTTGTAAGTAAAGGCCAATCAGCCATAGAATCACACATTTATACATTTACGCATCAAATGTGTACGAAAGACTGCAAACGAAGCGGCTGAAATCGAAGTGCAAAAAATTGCATTTCACCATGACAACGTTTTGGCTTATGCATTCTTAGATTTAGGGCTTAATATCTAGCCGAAATAAATCAGCCTTTGCCCCATTGGGCTTTATTCGGCATCGAGGTCATCTTTTTCAAAGTTCAGCGGGGGGTCATTTCAAACATACTCGAACCGACTAAGAGACTACTATATTCCATCACATGGTCTCTATTATTAACCACATCACACCTCTGGAATTTCTTTAGCAAGATAATATTGCGGTGGGACAGATAGAGAGTGGGACGGTAATTGAAGTTCAAATTGGGAATAAAGACAATCTTTAAATGTGGGCTCATTGTGAAATATACAAAATTAAAACAAATGTAGAATTTCTTATCAAATATACGGCTCTACGTTAGTCATGATATGTATGGACCATCGCCTATATATTCTCTTCCGTGCAAAAGCTGTGGTCAAGATAGCCTTCCATATTTTTTAAAATCAAAGTTTTAGCCTTTCGAAGAATTTTGAAGTGCGCGGGGCAGATGATAACCTGATGAAGCAGTCAGAACTGTACGCTAGGTGTCGTAGAAAAGTGACGTATGAGAAATTCAGTATTTTGCTTCAGATCGCCAGCGCCTGATGTATGTGCCCCCGCGTTGTTATGATAAAATATTGCGATTCCACATTTACAGGGCACTTTTGAGAATGTTATGTTTCTTCCCTACCTATCGAGCCGGAAAACTTTTTTTCTCTCTCGATCGTTAGCTTGTTTTTCAAAAAGGTCTAATATATGGATTATCCTTCCCCAGTCCTACCAGGCATAAGGCATCGTTTTCTTGGCACGAAGGCCTGCTGTTGCAACAGTGGTGTGGCCCTCTACTATACTAAAAATTACGTAACTACGTCTGGTCTAGTGCAAATTGCCGTTACCATAAGTGTGTTCTCGGCGACCGTATAACAGTCTATAAGGGCAGTTACATTACGCGTATGCATCGTAGAAAGACTGCTTCCTTCTTTACGAGAGCGCTTAAACCACAGCTCATTATGATCGCACTCAATCTACTGCTCATTACGCTGTCCTTCGCTGTGTAAAATGAATAGTTTTACGCAATTGTTGGACGTTTGCACTGCCATTCTCTGTTACTACTGCAAAAAAAATAAAAATTAAAACACAGCGTAGTCGAGGCGAAATACATTTAATAAGAATTAGTTGGATAAATAACAGATTAAAACATCAGATAATATATATATATATAAGTTTGGAAGGTAATGCACAACCTCTTTCTATTGAGACATCTGTGTCATGATCGATTTTTAGTCCAAACCGGCATTTACCTTGTCTAAACTAGGGACCATGAGAACCAATTTAGGAGTGGCCGGTCTGGGTCTCGAACCCAGGCCTCCCGAATGCAATCAAAGGCTTTTGTCACTAAGCCGTATATATATATATATATATATATATATATATATATATATATATAGGCTTCTGTCTGCGATCCGTTTCTGGTAGGTAACATCAGTTAGATTGTTTAGCCAATAGATAAGCAGTAACAGGAAGGTACGATGGTCTAATTCTGTCTTCCGCTGTCTGGCTGGAACGGTATTGCTCCGGATGCTGTGTCGTCTCCTGGTAGAACGTTGGACGATCATATCATCGTAATGATGCATACCAATGTGGGGAGTCAGACTATGGCTACATTGTCCTGCCATGCAGATCGACCCCAGAGGTTTGGCCCTTGCGTTTCTGAGTAGCTGACCCATCCGCATTTCTGATACCGACAACAACAGCAGCAACAACAACGATGACGACATCCACGACAAAAACAAAACTAACAACAGCAACAACCAAAACAACACCAACAACGACAACAACAACAACAACAACAACAACCACAACAACGACGACGACATCCGCGACAACAACAACAACAACAAGAGAAATAACAACAATGTCAGCGAAGACAAGAACCGGTGTCTTCGCCTCAGCCACAGCATTCGACGACACAAGCAACGGAAGATTTGCGATAATTCGTAGGAAGACTTCATCATCAGCGTGGCGGGTGGCACCCGCCCAGCCACCATGACCGGCAGCATTACAGCAGCATGCCATTATCAACATCATCAACATTGCTGATCGCTGATCATCGCAACCATCTTTATAGTTGTTGTTGTTACCACTCCCCCCCTGCCCAATTCTGATTTCTGTTGTTCTCTCAACAGGCGACTCTGCGGCTTCGATTCGGCTGGTAAACGGGGATTAAAAACGATTTGCTTCGAATTTCCTATAGCTATATATAATAGCTAAATGCAACATGAGAACAACAAACGACAGCGTTCTATTGGTCGCGCTCCTCCTGTTCGGAGCAAGGCTTTAGTGGTTGTTGTTGTTGTTGTTATTGATGATGATTATATTGTTTTTGTTGTTGTTGTCCTAGTAGCTGTTGTTATTGTTACTGCTCTTCTGCTGTTCACTGCTTTAACCACCCGCTAGCACTGCTGCCAAGATTGCCAGCATTACTACAGCAGCAATAACCACAACAACAACAACAACAGCGGACGACAAACCAACAACAACAACAACAAAACCAATGCTAGCGGTCACTATACATTTTATACACAACAACAACAACAACAACAACAACAACAAAACCAATGCTAGTGGTCACTATAAATTTAATACACAACAACAATATGTGAAAATGTTAACAACAACGACAACAAATATGATACCGAGAACCACTCGTTTTTAGGAGACTAAGAAAAACAAGCAAACAACGACGTTTGCTGTTACTGGTCATTGGTTACCACCTAAGACGATGGGGAAGCAAAAAAGGGTCACAAGCTAGTACAGTGATACCCCTCACTTAATTAGCTTGCCGACGAGGAATTGGTTAGGTTGAATACTGAAAGAAAAACGGTTATTAATTTACTAGCTAACGGGTAATGATAGCCTGCTTCTCTTCATGTGACCGCAGGCGATCGTGTTTTCTTTCCCTACGTACCCGGGTCCTGGTCTAAGTTCAATACACTTAGTTATTAAACCAGTGTGTACAGATCAGGTGCATAATACATTTACTAGCTAGCGGGTTTTGATATCCCACAATTCGGAAAAGCCAATGGCACAATTCATAACTTCACTGGGCTCCCACAACGATAGGAGCATGGACCAGGGTGAGTGGATAAGCACACAGCGGCCAAGCGGTAGATGGTGCAAAGATGCTACGACCATGCGCCAAACATTAGGTCTCAACGTTACGTCAGAGAGGAAACACAACTGGACCCGACGAAGCTGAGGATGCGCTCAAACTGAGGTAACAAGCAAACCACCACAGAAGCGAGCAGAAACAACGTTTTGAACACAAGCACACTCAACCCTAAGCGAGCAGAAACAACGTTTTGAAAACAAGCACACTCAACCCTAATGCGTTTTGGATTTAAACATCTAGCGGCTAAACCATTTTCGCGTTTCGGAAGACCACGTATATTTGAATTCAGAACCAGTTTAGCTGCCAAATGTCTGCGTAGGCCATGATTTACAATGACCAAAAACAACAGGTTGCGCAATAGTCTCATAGAAGAAATTGTGAACAATTATTTTGCTATTAATATTAGTGTTAAAATGTTTTTATCTTCTATAGAAATAAAACATACTACAAACTATGCAAACCAGCAAACGACGAATACGCTTACGTCACGAGAGCTTGGGTGTATGTGATTGGGTATATATGATTTGTCAATTTAGACACATGTCTAATCAACCAAACCTAGCGGTATAGATAAAAGCGAATCGTGAGAATGAACATATTTACCTTAAAGTAGCTTATCATAATTGCGTGTTCAAGTTTTCTTTATTTTTACACTGTTGTAAATAATAAGCCAGAATTGGACATCCACACTATAAGTTAGAACTCGCATATATACACTGTATGTGGCGCATGGCTTTAGCTTACGTCATTTCTTAGAATCAAAGAAACCCAGATTGACTTATTGACTAAATAGATTTATAACTCTGAAAGCCTAATAATTAGTGTTTACGCCTCTACCAAATGCGTCTGATATGCGGCAGCTTCTGTAAGGCAGTTCTGTCTTGCCGCGATCCCTACAGACTGTGCACATTTTACCATAGGATAATAAAAGAAACACAAAAAGATAAATTGGAATATTTGTCGTTCCACAATTAAAGGGTAATCAACTGAAAGGGCCAGCTCATAAGTCAGCAGCTTTTTGTTCAACCCTCTAAGTGTACTCTAACAGATGCCGTTTAACAAATATCGACCCTATTACGCTGAGTTCTCGAGGCGGAAATTGATGTAGAAGTAGGTCAGATTAAATCAAGGCAACCGTTTTTCTGCAACTCCGTCAGGGTTATTGATTGGGAGAAAAAACAAGGCAAGCTTCGCCCTGAGAGACATGTGCTACGGTGGAGCCGCGTATAAGATCTGCGTCAATGAGCGTACTACACTGTGTACACAAGAAGTACTTACGTACTTGATGCCGGGCCCTTCGTGATAATCAAAAAAGAAGGCGGAAACCCCAGGACGAGGCCTTGCCATTGCACTTCGGCAGGGTTGAGACCACTCTCCCAAACTGGGAAGATGGGGCCTGTAATTTTTGCTAATAATTGTTGTAGCTTTTTTTTGGCGCGGGCAGGCGATCAGCAAACAGATCAACGACACACCTTTGGTATAAATGATTGCCATCCCCGGATGGTGTGCGACTCGAATATTTAACATCGATGCTATTAAGAACTTGTGTGAGTTAGATCGGGCCTCAGCACGATACTTAGGCAGGTACAAACACAGGAAGATGTTGTGTTGTGATTAATTACCAACTGGAAAGCCGCTGAACTTTGCAATTTAGATCAAAATACGTTCGTCTGCAAAACCGAAAACTTCCTTTTCCCATATTACATTTACTTTAATATTGCTGTCTTCTGCTTTTGTCGTCGTTACCGGTATTGTTGTTTTTACTGCTGTTGCTGTTGCGCTGCACTGTAATTGACACAGCATCGAATTTTGTTATCGTTTTATGTTATTGCTTCTACGTTAGCTAGTTTTAAATATAAATAATCATGTTTTTGTTGCATTGTCAGTGACGGAAGGATTCTTGTTTCTTTTCCAACAGTATTACTCGTCTATTTTTTATAGGAGTGGTTATGTTGTAGTTACGGCTATGTGGTTAGTGCTGCTGCTGCTGTGCTGCTGCCGGTTATTGTGGTTGTTGTTGCGTTGCCATCATTGTTTTTATTTGTATTGTTGTTGTTCTTGACAGTGCCGTTGCCGCACAGACTTGCTTGTTGTTGTTGTCCCGCTTGTTCGTTTGGTCGCATGTCAGATTAGGGTGATCTTTGTTAACCGCGGCGACGGACGGCTGGCCTGATCCAATGGCCCCAGCTAAAGCATACCGAGAGAACGCGCGCGTGCAAGATATATAAATATGTGTATATATATAGAGGGAGAGAGGGAGAACTCTCCTTCTCTGGAGAGAGAGAGAGAGAGAGAGAAAGAGAGAGAGCAAAGGAGGGAAATAAATAGGGGGCGGAAGGGAAAGATCACGACGGAGCGGGGGCTTCTTTTGTTTCTGAGTGACCGACCACCATAGTGAATGCAGTGCAGCAACAGCAGGCAATTTAGTCCTGCACGACGCGCATGGTGTTGTTGCCGGCGGGGGTGGTGGTGAAGGGGGTGGCGCCGGCGGTGGTGGTAAGTTCTGCCGTTGTTGTTATTGTTGCTGCTGCTGTTGCTAATGTTGCGTCGTCTGCAATTCAGTCGCCGTATGTGGTGGTTATGGTGTTGTGCTGCTGATTCACATCGGCAGCGATGAGACCGGCTAACTGGCTCTGTTCAAGGCTGAACGAGCTGGCTGGCTGAGAACGTCGTGGGGCTCGGTTGTGCGATGAGACGACACACATAGGAGTCAGATGTGACTGATCCCCCCCCCCCCTACTTTGGTCCGCAGCGGGTCGTCCAACTTACTCCCACGCGACCACGCCAGGTAGACAACCATACACAAACACACACACGCTCACACATACAGACCGACATATACACGAACAGGAAGATGGACCTCGGATGGACGAACAAACGAGCAGCCGCTGGCCGGGCCGGATTGGGTCGAGGCGGGTGGGGTTGATGATGATGGTGATGATGATGATGGTCAAGACCATAATCAGTACCACGGGGTGTTGGTGGTGGTGATGATGATGGTGGTGAAGACCATGATGAGTAAAACGGCGGGGCGAGGGGCGTTGATGATGATAATGCTTGTAGTGAATACCATGATCAGTACCATGGGATGTTGATGATGATAGTGATGGTAGTGTTGGTGAAGACCATGATGAGTAGTACCACGGGGGGGAGTTGATGATGATGATGCTTGTGGTGAATACCACGATCAGTACCACAAAGGGTGTTGATGATGATGATGCTTGTAGTGAACTTCATGATCAGTACCATGGGATGTTGATGATGATGGTGATGGTAGTGTTGGTGAAGACCATGATGAGTAGTACCACGGGGGGGGGGGGGGGGGTGTTGATGATGCTTGTGCTGAACACCATGATCAGTACCACGGCGGGGTGTTGATGATGATGGTGATGCTTGTAGTGAATACCATGATCAGTACCACGGAGGGTGTTGATGACGATGATGGTGATGGTGGTGAAGACCATGATGAGTGTAGTACCACGGGGTGTTGTTGATCATGATAATGATGGTGAAGTCGCGATGGTGATAATGGTCAATGACGGAAATGTACGGCGACGAGCGTATTTGCCCAAAAAGAAGAACAGCTGAACGTAGTGCTCGCCAATAGTGATGATGGTGGCGATGGTGGTGGTGTTAAAGGTGGCGGCCGGCGGTCATGCGCTTGCGGGAACGGTGGGCGAGCACGTGAGCAGCAGCAAAATACACACAAGGCCCACACGACGTACCACTGATTGACCGACACAGTTCGACTCATCCTGGAGTAACTACTCTGACCACAAAACAACGACGAGCACAGCGAAAACAACAATAACAGCAACAATGGCGAATACGGCAGCAGCATCATCAGCAGCGGCAACAACAACAGCGAGAACAACAACGATAAGAGAACAATGCACTCTCACCATCGTCCACTGTCATTACTGCCACCAAGAGCAACAATACAACAGCAAAAGTGACGAAGATAGCAACAACAACAACAACAACAACGGCAACAACAGTGCCGGTCAATATACGTATATGTGTGTTTTTATCGTAATTCGTATATTAAACCACACGCAATTAGAAGTGTGTCCATCGTTACTCTTGTACGAGAGAGAAACAATGTCTTAAAAGGCTAGTTGCTGTGTATGTACAACAATAACAGACGACGGCAACGGCATAAACGGCAGATAAAAACTTGATTATAGCAGCAAAAGCTGACTTAAAATTTTTAAAATTGGAATACGACCCATGCCGTATGTAAGTTAGTGCCAACATAAATGTCACCTGTTCTATTTGAGCTAACGCTACTACCTGTTTCTAAATCGGACTAACCACTTCGGAACTGTCCTGTCTGTCACTACTTTTTCGCCATACACTTTGCATATCTTAGTTACGACTTGGGTTGCATTCTTTCCTGTTCAGAAATAAAATAGCATAAAATGCCGAAAATGCACATTTATTCATACCATTTTCACTCAAGCTTTACAGTTCGCGTGAGTTAGAAATTCGAACGAATTCCACAGTATAATCCTGCGCAGGTCTGCTTTTGCCGCCATGTAAACATACAACCCTCTCGCAACAGTTATCGTCTTCCACCGGGTCTGCGCAATGCAGCGCAGGCAATTTTTCAAGGAACGGACATATGGTACAACCTTATATATATATATATATATATATATATAGGGCGAGCACTGCCGAGTGTGCAAACGTATTGTAAATGATTAATAAATCAGCACAATATTTTCTATTCGGGGTTCATTGGTGTCTCTTGGTTCAAATGCTGCATCCAAAGGAAAACACACATCTAAATTTGTTTTTGCACGTGCTGGCAGGGTTGTTTCTAATGGACTTAATAATTATTTGAAGTAACCACCGTTTGTTTGAAGCACCGCTTAAATTGGAGACCTAAACCGCTTACGGGCGACTTGCAAAATCTACAAGGTTTGCAAGCGCCTGCTGAATCGAGATAGTGTGATTCTACGCTGTTATGTCGTTTTGTTAGACACACTTTCTCTCTATAAAGCCATACACATAGGAATCCAGAGGATTTAAATCTGGACTCCTAGGCGGCCACGAGTAATTATCCTAGAACATCCCACCATTGAACGGTTAGTATGGGCGGGTCGCCGTTCTGCTGAAATTCGTGTTGCAAAGCATTAAGGACAGAATTCATTCACGGTTCCATTACTAGCACTTTTCGATTTGCCCTTGTACATATATGCAGTTATCTAAGCACAAATTAAATTTCAAAATATGACTAAATGATGATAAAAATAATCACATTATTGTAATCACATGTTGCCTTTCCCGGTATTTATCAATTATGTCCCCCTATAAGATGCTGCGTTTATTCGTACATTAAGTGACAGCCTCTGACGCAACACCCGTGTGATCTCGAGTCTCCCATGAAAACAAGCTACACTTACCTACACGCGGAATCAACAAATGCGTAGAGAGCCAAGGCTTCCAATCATCTCGAATGTGGACAGGTTCAACTGATGGGAATAGCTAAGTCCTGAGTATTTGCTGCACTGTTGGTAGCCTCTGCTAGTGTGAGCGACATCACCTGCCCAATCCGCACCTGCATCAAATGCACTAATGGAACGGTTGGTGTTGCATGCCGGACACGCATACGGCCACTTTTGAAGGGGCCAGAGTGAGACCAGATTAGATCTACTCCCGTCGTCTTCCGTGATAGGCCCGGGGGTCCCAGTATGCGTGGGAAGTCGGCAGACGTCAATACCCGTCTAAACGCGACATTTAGAGCTGACTACATGATTGAAGAGTGAGTAGGTCAGCACCGAGTCACAATCCTGCACGAATGCAAGCATTGTTTAAAAGCGTTCCAATTTGTAAATAGGGTAGGGCCTGAACTAGCTTGAAACTACCTGACAGCCAACAGCTCGATGCCTAACTTTGTTTCTTACTGAGGAAGCTTAAATTTGCCCAAGTTCGTCAATTGCTTCTCTCGCAAGGAAGTTATCTAACCGTCCCATATCATATGATGTATGATTCCCATATCAAAACAATTTAATAGTATTAAAACGAATACTAAAAATTAATGTTATGACTATGAAATGTTATGGCTACTATTAAATATGGATGTAGCCTAACTTGTGCAAAGTGGGTATCGTCGAGTTGCGAGCGAAGGTGCCTATACAGATATCGGCAGGTTGTTTGAACGGATATTTGCGTGCTCCTAAATTAAAGTTATTTATTACAAAGCGCTTCTGTTAAGATATACGTCTATTATGAACAAATATAGATCAAAGTTGCCTACACCATACATGTGTAAAACATAGTATGAAACTTGGGCTATTAGGCATTGCCTATATTGTCATGAAATTATAGCTCCTAGGTTTTAATCAGTAATTTTTGCATACACTTAGTACTCCCTATTAAATTATAGGCCAAGTACAGTTTCAGGTTCGGTAAGTTAGTCTTATTGTTTACAGTACATAAATTATTATTAATTATGGCACGATTAAGATGTACCACACAATGCCTAAGTGCGTGACACGGGCAGGCAGTAAACTCTCATGAAGGGAAAATGAATCAACAGAACGAAATGTCAGTAGATGAGTGAAAAACAACCCAGTAACCACAAACAATATAAAGTGACTGAAAGAAAAACATCTAGCCATAACGGAGCATAGTAATGAAGTAAAGAATGATGTGCCAAATATTTAAAGATTGTGACGTAGCGGCAACAAAGTTCAAACCCGTAACAGCATGAACAAAAACAACAACAGCAACAATAAACAACAACAACAACAGCAACAGACACCTTTATGCTTTACGTTCTTCGTTCTGCGTGAGAAAGACCCTCACCTTATGTAATATACTGTCCCCTTAGCGCTCTGATAGCACTTATCTTATTTGGTCGTGCTATCTATGAGTCGTAGGGCCAGCAGTTGTCGTTGTAAATTGGGCGTTGGCCAATGTAATGTTGTTGTTATTGTTGTTGATGATGCTGTTGCTGTTGTTGTTGTTGTTTTTTGCTGTTGTTTCTCTTTTTCTTAATTCATGTAGCCATTTCTGTAGTTGTTGCCCTGTTGTTGCATTGGCGGCTGCTGTCGTTGTCGGTATTGTTGTCACTATGGGCTTTGTTGTCGCTCTTCAGGTTGTTGATATAATGTTGTTAGTATTTCTGTTAACATTGTTAACGCTGTCGACAGTTGTTGTTGTTGTTTCTTTGTTGCTATTATTGTTGCTGTTGTGGTTATTAACGCTGTAGGCTATTGTTGTGGCTATTACTGCAGTTGTAGTAGTAGTAGTTGTTGTTGCTGTTATTGTTGCTGCTTTTGTTGTTGTTGTTGTTAACGTGCGAACGTTCGCAGAGGTTGTTACGTAGCAGGTAGTGAGGTATGGGCGGGCGGGTGCGCATACCTCTGGAACGGCTCGGCATACGTACGAGTAGATGTCTGCTGCTACATGTGTTCTTCTTCTAGTCGGGTATACAGAAATGCGGGATGGATGAATGGACGAATGGATGAATGAATGAATCGATGCGCGCGCCAGGGATGCTACTAGACGACCGTGATGACCTTCAACGACGAACATAACGGCGTCTAACGGACTGCTCTGTGACCGAACAACGAAAAGCCGCGCAACGCTGCCGCTGCTGCTGCCGCCGCCATAGCTGTTGTTACTGTGTCACTGACGGGACAACATGATCACCTTCGTCGGCGGGACGACCCAAGTAAGCCAAAAGCAGCAACAACAACAACAACAACAACAGCAACACAACCTACATAAGCAATCACAACAACAACTGCAACAACAACAACAACACAAACAACAACTACACGAACTACATGAACAATCACAGCAACAACAACACAGCCTACATAAGCAATCACAACAACAGCAGCAGCAACAACAACATAAACAACATCAACACGAACTACATGAACAACCACAACCACAACAGCAACACCACCTACATAAGCAATCACAACAACAATAGCAGCAACAACAACATCAACACGAACTACATGAACAACCACAGCAACAACAACAACATCAACACGAACTACATGAACAACCACAGCAACAACAACAACAACTTTGACGGCACCAATGACGAAGGTGCACTAAGTGGCAAGTCGGGTCAATACGGCAGCTGACACTAACCGGTTGTGAATAATGGGTAGACGATGCTGTGGTGCTGTGTGAATTTTAGTGGCACCGAGCCACCGAGGCTCGAAGATCTAGGCTGGTGCTTCACGTTCGTCAATCAGACGCACGCGCGGATACATAGCAGCATATACACACAATACGTACGGCCACTTAGACAAACACACACACACACATATACTGCTGTTGATGCGGCGACGCTGGGCGCCAGAATTTTCATTCGGCCTGTTGACGCCACGGACAGATGCAGTGGCACCGCCACGTACCCCCATCGAACCGGCTACCTGCGAACCAGTAGCTGTATTTGCCTCCTCTGACGTGCTGCAAATGACTTGCTGGGGTGACGGAGACGCGAAGGTGCGCACACAAATTCGAGCAATTACAGAGCGACGAAAATGTACATTCCTTGACCTATATGTATGTAGAAAATCTATATGTATGAATATATATATATATATATACATACATATATCACCACTACTATACCTGTCTGTACAATGTTGCGCAAGCTCTATAGATATATACCCACTTAGTGAGCTTTAAGAGTGGTGACACAACACAAGTGAGAAATAATTTTTTTTTTTTTATTACCATTAATATATAGAGTTCCTAAGCCCACGCACTTATCTGCACATTTAGACAGTCTATGATCATGCCAAATAGCAACAAAAGAACATAACCATTGTTTTCTTCGTTAAAAAAACCGTTTCAGAACTCGATTGTCTGTTGCTCCTCATTCGAAATCTTAACGAACTAATGTGGTACACCTCAGTTCAATTGCATGCCATACAAACAGTATCAAACTTACGTAGAAAAAGCAGCGGTGGTGTGTGCTTGTAGAGATCTATTGTTAATTGCCTCCATAGTCTGCCAATAGACAGCACGCCTGACGGTCAAGCAGAAAATTCAGACTAAAATCTAAGTAGACGTACTACTAAATAGACAAAAAAATATATATATATATATAAATATGTATATATGTATGTATATATATATATATATATATGTATATATATAAATATATATACGGTGTCCATGACATCTAATGAAATGAGCAAATAGGAGCCTTTCTCATAGAAACAATATGGGCTGTAAAAAGGTTAGCTAACTAGCTAACTAGTCAACTCGCTGAACTATGTATTTCGCCATTCTTTCCATAATCGTTTCTGACACGAAACAACGCACACACGTCCGCGCCATAAGCGCATCACGCATACGCAGACGCCACAGCGTCGTTCTTACGGCCATCGTATTCAAATGACGTGTGCAAATTTTGTCGTGCTTCGTTCCGTTCGTAGATGAGTTGAGACGACACCAGAAGCGGTACTCGAAACACCAAAGAGCGCACACGTGTTAGCAGAAGACAAAGAACAGCAACAACAGCAACAACAGCAACAACAACAACAACAACAACAACAGCAACAACAACAACAACAGCAACAACAACAACAACAGCGGCAACAACAACAGCGGCAGCACCTAAACTAGGGGTAAACTTGTCGTCTGGAAAACTGCCGCAACCGCCGGTGTCTCCGGCGCAGCGATGACGGACCCCGGCCAAATCCCCCGGCATCTCTGGATCGTTGAGCATTTCGCGAGTGCGGCGCCTCGGTGCTTGCGTGTCGTTGCGTGCCTGCGTGTGATATGTGCATATACCTGTATATGCGTCTGTGTGATATGTGCGTATATGTGTCTGTCTATGTGAGTCTGTGTGTAAATACGCACACGTGGGAGTATTTATACAGCCAGCACATTTTGTGCACAATAGGTTGAGTTGATATTCGACTCGAATCTGGTCGAATCTATCGCATATTGTTGGATTGTTGCCGTGCGTACGTGTGTTGTCACCGGCGTTGGCGGGGGGTCGTTGTTATTCGACCAGTCAGTGTCGGTGTGTGTGTGTGTGTGTGATAGCGACGAGCTGGCGATGGTCAGGTTTACGTTTGCCGTTGTTATGAGCGTGTGCACGAAGATTGACTACATTCAGCATGCTGAACATGATGATCTGTCCCGTTACGGGAGAAGATACCAAACGGGCGATAGGGAGAAATATAGAAAGACAGTCAGAGAGATAGAGAGGGGAGAGATGATTATGGAAAGTAGAGGGGGCGCAAAAATAAGGCGAAACAAAAGTGACGATGCAATGATGGATATTTAATCCTTTTGTCAAAGCCAAAGACAGATAGTCGTAGGCTGCCCCAGAAGGGACGACGGAGAAAAATGAGCTAGAGAAGAAACTTTGGTACCGAAAAAATTGGTCTCCCGCCAATCGGATTTGCTCTTTAGCGGGGACTGCCTTTGTTGTTGCTGTTGTCGTTGTTGTTGTCATTGTTGTTGGTGCTGTTTTTGTCATCTTCGGTGCTTTCATCTGCAATGTATGCAAAATCGCCGTGCAGCCTGCAAGCTCCAATTGTTCTGAACTTGCTTGCGACTTGCGACGTTTGCAGCTAAGGTGGCTGGTGCTCGAGGCGTTGCTCCTACTAACCGCATCTTTCTCTGGTGGACAAATTTAAACTAAAACAAACCAACAATAACGACAATCATTGGCCCGTGCTTGTGAAGACGACTTCTGACGAGAAACTGAATATATATATATATATATATATATATATATATATATATATATATATACATATACACATCCAGATCTCCATATCTGTATATGTATTTAAAGAAGAGAGACAGGTAGAGAGAGAGAGAGAGAGTAATCCCAAGAGGAAGAGAAGGAGGCGTAGATATTATGATGCCGGCTCGCCGTTCCGTCGTCACTATGAAGCTATATGAAGCTCAGCCGAGGCGGCAGTCAACGACGGTTGGCCGGGCTGTTGTGATGAGTAGGTTTTTCGAGAGTCTTTACATTCGAATTCGTCGTAATACCAGTCGCACGCGACTCGTTCGTGCGGCTGAACGCTAGCATGGGACAGGAGCGAGCCGGCGATACCTCGCTACTTCAACAGCTACTATCCCTACCACTCGTAACGTCACAACGCCTTTGCTTCTTGATTTGCTGCTGCTGTTGCTGCTGCTGATGATATTGCTCGTGTTACTGCTGATGCCTGCTAGATCCCCACACGTGTGCGTTCGTGCTGGCTAATGATGAAGCCACGCGACTTGACAAAGCTGCCGCCAACAGAGAAAAGCGAGGTCCGAAGAAAAGGGGGGGGGAGGTGAGGTTTGTTGGCTGGTGACGGCCCGCCCGAAGAGCTCTTGGCATCTTGGTACACACCTGGCGGCCGACCGGCCCATACACATTAGGGCTGCACGACTGCACGCCAGTGCATTCGATACGGGCCCCGGCTGCCCGGGCCCGTCTTCCATCCACGACGCGTTCGTTCGGTCGCGAATCCGATGCTGCGAGCGATGACACGCTAAACTGAACAATGTGACAAATACCACCATCAACAACTGCAGTAGCAACAGCAGCAGCCGCAGCCGTCACAACAACAGTTCTGTCAACGATGATAACGACAGCAACAACAATAACAATATAATGATGGCGGTATTATAGGCAACAACAACAACAACGACAGCAGCAACAACAGCAGCAACAGCAACAGCAACAACAACAACAACAACAACAACAACAACGACAACAACAACAACAACAACAGAATAAAAGCATCATTATAAGCAACAACAGTAACTACTCCAACAAAAACGACGAAATATAATACCAATAACAACAATGACGACAACGCAGCAATAGCGCAAAACAAAGCCATCCTACCAATCCATAGCAACTACTGCTGGTAGCAATCGACCTACCGCGTATATATTTGCAACAGCCTTCATACAACACATCATGGCAAAATTAGCATAAGATCGACAAACAGAGTATTCTTAATATTATTATTATCATTAAACTGATTGAATTAGCAACGTAATACAATATGCACGAAATGACTGCGATACTCACTCATAGCGCATTTAATGCCGCCCACAAACGAGGACCGCTAATGTTGGCATTAATCGTGTCTAGACGGCCCTCACGATGGCTATTATATATTCTGCGTAGAATCCTGCTCTAGTAGATTCATTTGTGAAAGTGAAAACAATTGATTGTTGGCTGTCTCAAGCCCACGCCCATGTTTGTATGCATTGAGCAAGTGTAATGAAACCGCAACTGCGGCCGAAGTTGTTTCGAGCCAACCGTTATCCCATCCAGATAATATTTGAGATTACTTTATAGACTAGATCCAGTTACAAATACGGTTAAAAGCGGTAGTACGCGAAGCGCTGCATAAATGCAGTTTCGAATTTTTGACTGCTAGTTGTGACTAGCATTGCGTTTGCTTTGTCTAACACTTGGGAAAATGAACAGCACTTAAAAGGAGAATTTAAACATAGACAACAATTTGACTAAAAACGGGCTAAATGTTCATGATATTCCACTTAAATCTGTACGGTTTAGATTTCGTTTTATTTCAATTGTTGTCAGTTTTCCTGGCTGTACTTCAAACGTGTCTGATTTGTGTCCTTTTGTGCATGAAGCAGCTCTAAGACGCAAACAAGCAAACACTCATGTATGGCAAGTAAATTCTCATGGGTCTACTAATTTAGATGGGTACTGGGCATGAATTTGAGTTTGGCCCTGTTTTAGTGCTAGTCCTGAAGGGACTCTGCTCCTTCAGTAGATTATGATATTGGGTGGTCATAATCTCTCATGAGTCCTGGTGATGATCTCATCATCATCAAATGAGTTCTCTCTGTGTTCATGAGACCGACATTATAGATGATCGAATCCGTGAACACTATAACGAGTGGTGAGATGCCGACATGGATAAATAATTCCTTCCATACCTTATTAGCCATAGCTAGTAAATAATATTTTTTTTCTGGGACTAGAGACATTTTTGAGGATTCTCCTGCCGGACCGTTTTCAGGGCGAAAGTTTTCGGTAAATTGAAGCACCCTGCGAGTTCATCCATGATTCTGAGCCCGTAAACATGTATATTTACCTGTTGTGCGAATTCGACAGCAGGTTACTCTCTTCAGCAAAGCTGGCTTCGCCCTATCCAAGTAGGTTCTAGCCTTCCACTCCGGATTTTACAACCCTTGTTTTTGCCATAGTAACTGTGAGGCTATTTCGTGAAAAAGATTTGTCAAGTGTGCGAAGCACAGCCTGCAAGTCAGTACGAATTGTACTGAATATTACCAAGTCATCTGCGTAGAGCCTTGCGGATACTCAGTCGTCTGATCAAACGTGTCATGCTCGCACACGCCATCATCGGGATTAATTTGGTTAGCTCTCAGAAGTGCGCTGTGTTGAGTGACCATCCGTGGTCCAACTCTATCTTTTTTTTGTGAGAGGGAAAAATGCTTCTACGCAGACCCAAAGCGGGTAGTGTGGGGTTCGATGCCGATGTTGTTGGCATAGTACCCACTAAAAACCTCTCACCTAAATGGCCTCAGGAAGAGGCGACAAGCTGGAACCATTCTTTAATACTACTTCAACAACTCTATCCTGCCTCAGCTTCCTCACGGCAGTATCACGGGCTGCAATGCCAAAAGCAAATTTCAAAGCAAAGAAAACCGCAAGCAAAACAGGTGTTTCTCCGGTTCAATGACATTGAGATCTGCTCGTACTTGAGTACTTGACAGGCTGAGACAATAGATCATACAGTCCTGAAGCCATGCTGCTCATCTGGATGGAACACCGGTGCGGCCAAGAAATCCGTGAGGCGGCTTGTGTGTATGCTTGAAAGCAGCTTGTAGACACAGTTGTTTATATCTGCAGCCATGCGGAAAGGTCCGATCGGTTTCCTTTTCTTTTTGAAAATACCTTAAGAAGGCATTTGTACCACTTGGCTGGAGAGCTGCCCGTAAAAGGCATTAGTTGAAACGGGCCCGCAATATGGGCACGAGGAAATGTCCCTGCACAAAGTGTTCATTCCTCACAAGATCTGGCCCGAGTACCTTGTTTTCTCGGAAACAAGTAAAAACAATATTAATTTCGTTTAGACTAAACGGTTCATTAAGAGCTTCGGCGAAGAATCTCTCGGAGGCATCGAGCTCGTGTAAAGTAGGCGGCTCGAGAGTGGGTGGGTGAAGGTTGCTTGAAAGTGCCCCCAGAAGGAAACAGACAGCTTGATAAGATGTAAAGCTGTTGTGTGATGAGGTGAGGTGCTCGATGCGCGCTGCAGTTGTAAGGAGGCGCTCCTCTTGGTCGGAAAATAATCGCATTTTGGTGCATTAAAATGTTCGATTCGATGCATTGTTTAATAGTACTAATATAATTGATAGGCAGTCTGAGAATTATGGGGATACGTTTTCTATTTCCACGTCAGTAAAACACGCAAAGCCGGCCCTTCATATGTCACACAGTCTGGCAGGGCTGAAGATGCAAAAATGTCGATTGTTAAGCAGATCTTTCTCTCCGTAGAACCAACCCGCTGCAGCTTGGCATCGGCATATTAAGTGGGATGCTCCTATTGGTAGACGCCCACAAAACGTAGACATCAAGTGAATCTAATAGAGCAGTGTTCCAGGGAGTATTTATCCAGTCGGCAATTGAAATCCCCAGCTGATAGAATCGTCTGTCCAAAACCAACAACTTATTGCAATGCTAATCTTCTTTTATTATGATGTACTTTTGGAGATTGTGTTTTGAAGGGCGTTTAGTTGGATTTTGTTGTTTCGCCGTGAAGCCACGATTCATTGGCAGCGTTGACCAACTTCTTAGAGTCGTTGGCCAAGAAGCGGGTTTCTGAACCTTCTTCCTTGGTGGCAGTATGATACCCGGCGGTGGTCATTTTCTTGGTTTAAGCTGCAGGGCTATACTTTCTTTGACTGAATCAGACAAGACTCCGATTGAACTGTGTCAGAAGCAAATCATATTCATTGCGATCTCAAATTGCATTATCTTGAAACTTGGGTATCTGGTTAAAAGTGATACAAAAATACAACCATGTTGCAATATATCGCAAATAGGTGAAAATGGCATAGAAAAAGTATACATTGTTATCAAATTCAGGTTACCCTCGCATAGACTCTACAGACCTAAATTGAGTTTTCGACAGCGAATTCTAAATTCAAGTGATTTGTCGTTAGCCGCTCGACAAAGCCTCACGCGATTGATAACATTTTGTATAGCTTTTAGTTGCAACACCTTCAATGAAAGTAGACAGTGCTGGTCTTTTCGGTGTCCAATTATGCCATGTCCATTTTAACGTGTCATCCGCTAGTTTCCCTGACAAATTGATAGTTTTAATTTCCAGCGTTCTGAAAAGACTGGAGCGGAGTTTCCTCTGGAACTGCTTAACATCAGTGTTCAATAGGCAAGGCAGACTTGAGTTTCCGCGTGGGCTTCAGTTGGTGCCGTAGCCGGTAAAACAGCCAACGATGGTACCGAAGCAGACTGTGCCAAGCGTTGGAGTTCTTTCATTTCGTAGCATCTTATTCTCGAGCTAGGCGATGTGGCAAGACATCGCGCCAATGCCGAGTTTAACGAACCTATAGCGGGTAGAAGGTTCATACATCAATGAGCCATCATGCCGCCTCAGTCCACGATTTTATTCTGTTCGTCAGCGAGTCTACAAGTTAGGCAGTTCCACGGTTGTAATATCGCGCCTATTTTGTAGCGTGCATGATGTGTGGAACCGGTTTGTGCACGTAGCACATTAGAGCGGCACCGGTTCGGATTCTGCGCCTGTTCGGCAGATGTCACTCACATCTTACTACTGAAATCACTGCAGCTAACCTCTGCAGCCGCTAACTTTGCAATAGTATTATTAGACAGCGTAAAAACAGCATATTTATTTTACCCCTAAATAAAACAATATAAAATGTACCTAGTATATAAGATAAAATTTACCTGGTAGTTGAATATTTATTACGGACTTTTGTTCGGCAATCTAGGGCTCTACCGCTCGGCCAAACCGGCAACTGTACTCGGTGACTGACGATATATCATACGTCCCCAAACCAGGTACAGTTTTAGAAATACGGCAAAGTTGAATTTCCAACAGCTAATTCCTACTTGAAACGCACGCACATGCCCCAGTCGAATGTCTGGTTTTTCACTTTTGTGCATGACACAGGCAGTCCTGCTACGCGTGCTGCCAAGTGCGCCAGTACAGGTGCGACTCTTAAGGGCAGTCAAGTGACGTGAAGATTCCGCTTTAACAGTTGGCGTAAAGATTCCGCTTTAACTGTTGGCGTAAAGATTCCGCTTTAACTGTTGTTTCCAGGACAGTTAGAGCTAGGGATTCTATCCAGAACGTTTTAGGAAAGCTTGTGTTCAGTTTTCGCGGTAAAACTTTACTTCATAAACATTGCCGCTTAATCACCGGATTTACCACAGATTGACGGAATATACGCAAAATACGACTGTGCCGCAGTTGTTATCAGCATCTTGCGAAACGGAGGACCAACACATTTGCAATTTACCAAAATAGTGTTAAAATTAAATACACTAAAGTTACGCAAATGTTGCAAAAAGCAGATGGCAGTTAGGCCATAAGCCAAACCACGGCTTTTGAGCAGTACAGCTAAATTCAAGGTCCCGGCGCGAAGATACAAATGACGTTGTTCGGTCTAGAGACCTTCCTCGTCGCTGAGGCATGAAAACGTTGACACGATTAGAAAACACAATGTGAAAAATTGTCGATTAACTACTATGTACATAGAGCAGAAGAAGTCGGATTACCACTAGGGTGATCAGTCGCATCGCTTAAATGAAATGTTGGAAGTGATACGTCGAAATGACCGCAAAGTTTATTCTAACAAGTCTAACCTTTCAAGCTTTCAGCAGAAGGCTATTCGCAGATTAATCGGTGAATTGCATTTCTCAACGGTCGCACAAAACTTTAGTTTATTGCAACAAGCTGTCACAGGACACTAGTTATGAACTATTACGACCCGAAGATAAAGACGCAAATTTCCGAGTAGTTTTTAAGAATAAATCTCAGCCTAAACAAATCTAATCAAGCTTGAGCAACGGCTTTTAACCGTTTTTTTCTTGTCGGTTATTGAGAAATTATTTTATGATGAGCTGTTTGCACGTTGGCAGCCATTGTTGATGACTGCCGTAGAGCTTAGAAAATAATTGCTGCGCTTCTACAAACCCCGTGTTACCCGTGCACAGTACCCTGCGACGTTTTTCTGTTTCTGAAAATGAAAAGCATTCTCAAGGGGCAGGGGTTTATCACCCCACACAACATTCGAACTAGAATCGGAGAACATGCTTGTAGCAATACTAGCAATCCAATTTTAAAAATATTTTGGTAGTATCTGTGGAGAGACATTTGAATAGTAGAGTTTTCCCTTTGAGGATTGAATACACATTTCACGAGACATTATCAAATTACAGATTTCTTTTCTAATATATAGAACAGGTAAGTGACACTTTTTACGTGAGCGTCTCTTTTCACTATCACGTATCCGTTTCAGGCAAAAGAGACGCTCATATAACGTGAGGCAAATCTTTAAACTGAGGACAGCATAGCTCTTTCCGTAGACATGGAGAAACACGAGATTACTACCGTGATTATGCAAACATTTATATTTTAGGAAGTAGACGGCTGTCCAAATCAAAGCTAAATTGAACGAAGTTTACGGGGACTTTGCGCCACCGTTGGCGATCATTTACTTTTATTATAGAGTTCGAACATTCTTTTGTTTGGCCGTTGTTGGTTTCAAGTTTGGCCGAACATCAGCTAAAGCGTAAGAAAACACCGAACATCTAGTCGATATAGCTAGGCCAGAAATGATTGATCCGACCAGCTGCCGTATTTTCATGACAGATTGCCAATTAGTAATTGTTATTGCTGTTGTTGTCTACGGGGCTGCTTTTTGCATTGTTTCATAGGCGGACCCCCATAAATACAAATGTGCAGCGGTGGGGCTCGAACCCGCGCACCTATCTAGTGTCTCCTCCGGTCGCGAGGCGCAGGCAAATGCACCACGCCACCGGGCTTGACATTGTTGCTGCTGCTGCTGCTGTATGTGAAGATTCTGTGTGTAAAGGCACTCCCAATTGACTGGCTGAGTGGTCATCCAGCGTAAGGAAGAGGCGGCGCCGTGTTGGTTGCAGTTGAGTTTCGTTCCGTTTCGGGACGTGAGGTTCTCAGTCGATGGGTCGGCTAAGAGAAGGGGTGTGAGTGTTCGATCTTTCGGTAGTCGCCAGAATGACGTGGGTCGCTTTCCATTCACAACTTGTTGTTGTTGTTGTTGTTGCTGCTGTTTGTGTTGTTGTTGTTGTTGTTGTTGTTGTCACTGTTGTTGTTATTATCGCTTTTGTCGTCGTGTCGTTGTTTTTGCTATTGTTGTCGTTCATTGCTAGCAGTAATAGCGCTAGCAATAGCAATGAAAAGCATCGTAATCGTAGTTATTGTTGCTGTTGTTCATGTTGTGGGATTGGTGGTGATTGTGGTTGAACATTAGTCGAAGTTGTCGATGTCCGTCGACCATTCCGTGTCGCATCGGTGTGCCGCAATGTGTGCATAGTTGAGTGACGCCGCCGCCGCCGCCCGACGCTTGTCAGAGTGCGCGTTAGGGCGTCAGGCGGGAGTGGACGACGCTAGAAGGTGCACTGCTGGACGGTGGGATAAGACGCCGCCGACGAGAACAACGACGAAACCGCCGCTTCTCTGTGCGCTGGTTACCACCCCACGGTACATACAACATCGCTTCGGCCGTTATCTCGTCCACTGGGTCAGATCGACGACACGCCACCGAAGGTGACCGAATGGCTTCGATGCTCATGTTGTTGTTGTTGTTGTTGTTGTTGTTGTTGTTGTTGTTGCTGTTGTTGTTGCTGTTGTTGTGTAATTGTTGTTGTTGTGTGTTGTTGTTGTTGTTGTGTTGTTGTTGTTGTTGTTGCTGTCGTTCTTGTTGTCGTCGTCATCGTCAGTCCGTCAGTGCTTCACAGCCGATTAACTGCGAAGTTTCGAACTGCTGCTCGTAACTGCTAAGCAAGTAAGCGGTTCAACACACCTACATTTGGCCTCAACGAAACGATGACAATAACAACAACAACAACAACGACAACTATAAACTGGCGACTGCTCTCTGTAACACAGAGCTGGCTGCGCTGTCCTCTCTATCTATCTATTTCTGTCTTTCTTTTTCTATGTTTCGCCGCATTCTGTTTGTCATTCTGTGTGTTCAGCGCACCCGCTCATTGCATCGTCCACTACTGCAGTTTGCGTACAGCTTTTACGAAACGCAACTGCTGTTCTCCTCCCGTTTCACGGGATTCTGATCCACGACGGCTGTTTGCCTTCATGCCTGACAGTGATCTGTCGATTGTTTGAGCTGGCCGCCGGCGCGTCGAGCTTGGCGTAGTGTATAATAGTTAGTTAGTTAGTCAGTCGGATAGTGAACACCATTTCACTTTAGCCACCAGCAAAGCCACCACTCGACGCCGGACGCCTCGTTTGTGTTTACGTAAATGGCATTCTATTGATTGCTTTTTATAGGTGGGCGTAGGTCTTCGTAAGTATTCCCACCCTAATTCGTTTTTCTTACCCTACTGCATCTCTGCATATATAAAAAAAAAAAAAAAAAATATATATATATATATATATATATATATATGCAGTTAAGGCTACAGCAACGAAGTAGTAGCAGCAGCAACAACAACGTAAATCACAAGAGCAACAACAACGATATTATCAACAATCATTAACATAAACAATAACAACATTAGTATTACTAGTTAAGGATTTATAACTAGCCAATCGTACCAGCTGTTTAACTGCCATTCGCCCTATGTAGACCTTCGAACCCCTTCATCAGGCAAACGGTGATGGTGGGCTCATTATGATGAACTCAAAAAAGCGCACTCACTGTCTAGGACGAGGTTCATGACGTCGTCGTATTTGTTGTGAATGCTGTTGTTGCTGATTGTTGTTGTTGTTGTCATTGCTAATGCTGCTGTGGTCATCGTTATGCTTTTGCACCCCTACCTGATCGCCAGCACCAGTGAAACGTCCTGAATATGACTGCACAACTATCGTCACCCCCCCCCCACTGATGTTGCTGTTACCATCTCCCGCTACCTACCTATTCTACGCCTCGCAGTACTTCTAGTACTATTACAACGACAACGAACCTCCAGAGCGAACGAAGCCAACGACGAACGAAAGACCTCACCTTGCCTCGCCTCTTTCGCAGACCAAGACTACTTCAACTACCACAACTCTACTACCACGACTACTTTGGCTACTCTTACTACTTCGGCTACTATTACAACTACTACTGCTGCTACTACAATTGCTACTCTCGTACGATTACTTCGGCGACGAAGACGACCAACGACACATTGCTACGACATTTACTCGAGAGAGAGAGCGAGAGAGAGAGACGGTTGCCAGACCGGCGCTCGGTGCACAGCTGACGCCCGGTCCTTCAGTTGGTCGCTCCAGTGCCGCTGCTGCAGCAGCAGCAGCACCATCACCACCAGCGCCACCAGCACCTCACTGATGGCCAAGCGACTACTGAAGTCGCGCTGACGCTTGACGCTTGACGGCGCCCACCGTGCCACCCACTGGACGCATACGCGACCCTACACACAAATGCACACCCGCCCAGATATCGACACGGCCGGCTAGGAATAGCGTCGTCAACAGCGGCTTCTATGCAGAAGCCGCTGTGAGAGCTCTGCAGCGCTGCAGAGGTGGGCAGACGCGCGTCCCCTGGACAGCAGACAAGCCTATATATGTACACCTGCAGCACGGGCACGCCGCGCCCACCCCCACTGGTGGTTATCGCTACTGCCACCAGAGACGGCCACACCACATTACCATGTAGTACTTACTACTACTACTACTGGTCACTGCCGCCAGAGCCCCAATGCGCTTGCCATGTTCATGGGCCAGAGCCCGCGTTCATCACTGACCGGCGGATCGGCGGTCCGATCGGCGGACCGGATTCCCCCGGGCTTAGCGGTCACCCCTTTCGCTCGGCCCAGCGCCCTAGAGGCGCTCAAGCGTCCCCCTATCACTAGTCGTCGTCTATCCTACTTTTGGTGGCTGTGCAGCATTCATTTGTCCATCCATCCATCTATCAATCCATCCAGTCATTTATTCATCCGTCTATGTTTAGGCAATGCTCGTCAATTTCTTGGCGGCTTGGCTCAAGCTCGACGAGATCAGTCAACCGCCAGCCACTTATTTTCGTTGCCTGCCAGACCGATAAACAGAGAGACGGATTTAAGACAACCAACGGCACCAGTAGCAACAACAAGAGCAGTAGTAGTAGTAGCGGGTAAAGCAGCAGTAACAACAACAACAACCACAACTACTACAACAGCAACAACAACAACTACTACAACAAGAAAAACAACAACAACAACACGACAGGTTTAACTCGAGCGTGGTGGCCCGAAGACTTTGGTCAAGACTGAACGAACAGCCGATACGACGCAACCGGCCGACCGGTCCAGCGGGCAAACCATGCTTCGTTTAACGCTGTAGTGACGCTGAGGCCGGCTGTCGTTGTAGTCGGGGGGTGTTGATGCCAGAGCTGGTGGCGTTGACAGTAGCTGTGGTGGTTAGTTTACTAGTTAGCACACCTCCTAGTTCTCTGCTTACGCATGTGGTTGTTGTTCTTGCGTCGTTAGCGTTACCACTAAGACGTCGGACTGTTGGTCTTTTTGAGTCTATTATTGCTTCGTTGTACACATGTTGCTGTTGTTGTCGCTATTGGGGCTGTTGTTGTTGTTGTTGTTGTTTTTGTCGTCATCATTACTACGCATCCCAATTGTCAATGCATCCTCCCTACGCATCTAAATTATCAATGCATCCTCCAATACCTAAAAAAAGACTTTCGGAGCTGACTCTCAGCCAAGATTTAACGTCCATGGGACTGCTTTTCGCATTGCTTCATAGACGGACCCCCATAAATACAAGTGTGCAACGGTGGGGCTCGAACCCGCGCACCTATGTGTCTCCTCCGGTCGCGAGGCGCAGACGCATGCCACCACGCCACCAGGCTCGACATCCTTCAATACCTACTGAGTATTTGCCTTCAATTAGGACAACCTTTTCTTTGAATGTCGATCTGGACTTTTCTAACCTTTGGTCCTAAGGCTAGGGCCTCCGACAGATCTATATATCTACTCCCCCCAAGGCTGTCACTCTTTTACAATATGTTCGATTGACTCATCCCCTAACCTAAAAGCTCGACATTTTGCACTATGCCTTCCCTTTATTTAGCTCGTTGTACTTTTTATCCAACATTCCTGCGCCGGAATCTGCCAATAGACTACACGCTATTGAATTATCGTATTTCCATTCTACCCGTCTTTTTCTCACTTTGCCTTCTCATATACACGTGCCAAACTCGATCTGGAACATATCGCCAATTTCTATTCGTTTGTATATGACTTGTTTACCCACCGTTCCACCGTTCCACCATTTTCTCCGATACCCTCGATTTTGCCCATCGCTGACTATTGTGCCCAATCTCCCTAGCTGCAAACTCTAATCTGCGATCCCACTTCGTTTTGATCATTAGTACCGTCTTCACCAGCGGTATCTGTTTAACCCATTTATTATTTGTGACATTTTAATCCTAATACTAAATCTTAGCTTTTTACACTTCCCTTTGTATACATTTTGACATCACCCTTCCCCCTCAAGAAGCTGCCTGGCGCAATTAAAACGGCAACACAATTCAAATCTTATCACTTCTCTTTGTAGTGTTTCTTCTTATCACTTCTCTTTGTAGTGTAACTTCTATCTCAATCTTACGCTGTAAACCAGAGAAGCATTAGCAAAAGCCAATTTTTGTATATACATGGCCTTTTATACAATCCTTCCTACTATAAGCCCCAGAAGACCTTACACCGTACAGCAATTCTTCCTTTTTCAGCCTTCTTCCTCCGTAATATCTCTTCTTCCTCTAAATAATCACCCCCTGTAATCATTGTCACCCTAAAATACTTGTACTGGCTTAGATAATCCAATTCTCTTCCCTGTAATACAAGCCTCATTTCTCCCCTTATTCCATTGTTAATGTTGTTACTGTTGCTATTATTTCTATGATTGCTGTTAACGGTATTATTTTCGATAATGTTGCTGTGTGATTGTTAACGTTGCTCTTGTTGTTATTGGCGCTTAAATTAAACACATTTTCTTAAAATAGATCATCATACATATAATTAAGGAGTGTTGCTACGATTATATAACGTTTAATTTCGTAACAAAAATATTTGTTTGAATTACTTTAACTCATCTCTACATGCCGTTATAGAATTCACCACACCTGGTATCAGAGCCGCCGGCTATCTATTCCACTGCATTCGGTCAACATTCAAATTGATACAGCAGGTTTGAATAAACCCATATGCTACACATCAGGTCTTTAAAAGCCTATTATTCACATTTAGGTTTTATACGTGTACAGGTGTCAGACGAAGGGTGTCAACGATATGAAAAGCAATAGGGCATCTTAACCCGATGAAAGCAGCCATTTAACAATTTAGCCAACAATACGTAACCGTGTACTGTACGTATGTGTATTTGAATGGAGGGGCAGGTACATGTATCGCCGATAATTTGCCTCAAACGAAGATATCCAACATAAAGCTAAAAATTAAACTAGTCATGCCATGACTCGGTACTCCTCTGTTCCGACTTTACATGACGATAACGACCTTAAAGGGCGTTTGCCTGCACACTTTTTTGGCACCCGGCAAATCCCGATGCGCTGTCCCATCTAGATAACCTACAGTTCTGGTTTGACGTTGATCATTCAAGAAGCTTGTTTCTGCCTCTGATTCCTTACAGTCGCTTGTGTGATGTGTTTGACGGTGTGAGACGTCGTTTGTGCCGCCAACAACAACGACCACAGCCAAAAAACCACATGAAAGATAAATTGGTGAAGCAGACAAGCGAAGCTAAAAAAAATCGACGCACACTTTCTGGATTAAGACACAGCTGGGGTTTTTCTCTACCTTTTCATCGTTCTTTCGACGCAACGGTAAGGCTTAGTCGAGAGCGTAAACAATTGGAAACAAAGAATAAACCGCTTCAGTTTGCAAGCTGGCCAGCTTGCGTCAGTCAGTTCGTGTATTTGAGCTCTCTCAAACTGGAACGCGTCTTCTAATATATATATATATATATATATACACGGAAAATTCGCAGAAAAACTTTGATGCTCATGTCTGTAGATTGGATCTGTTTTTTTGCTGCTTTATTTGTTTAGTTCCTAACTACATGAATGCCAAACTTAAACGCTACTTTGCTTTCGAGCGACTTTGTATGGAAAGCTCGCAAGAGCACCGAAACGGGGTATGTGTCTACATAAGCATATGTAATTTCACTCTCGCTCAATACCGCTCCACACAGTAGATTAGGAGAAGAATTCAATCTGAGCTACTAGCCGACTTTGAGTGCTTATCCAAGACCATGCTCCACCGACCACCCCTGCGTTAAACGACCAGGATAAGCGGGTACGCCGTCCAGCTGAAACACATATTGCAGATAATCACAGAATTTACCCGTGGTTCCACCACAGAATGCAGGACCCGCCAATACACTATCTTTGAAGCTGTTTGACCATTTAAAAAAAATGATGGTGCCATCACGACTTACTACGCACCAGACTCAAGATGGGGACATAAGCTGGTAATTATATATATACAGTATACTACTTTTAGTAGTATAGTGTATATATATATATATATATATATACCGAGGGAGAGGAACAGATAGAGTGAAGATAAAAACCTTTATGTTTGGAAAAACAAAAAGCTAAACAATACTCACATGATATAGATAGGTTTTCTTAGCGGGTTTACTGCAGTGAAGCGTAGTCGGTTAACGATCGTCATTGGCACGTCACTACTCAGATGTCATCCCGCGATGTCCCATGACCGCCGCGGCTGTACGTCACGGCGTCGCTTCGCCGCTCTGCGCAGGATGAGACGCGATCAGCCGTCAACCACAATCTATAGCGGCACTTTTCTGTTTTGCGCTCTCTTGTAAACTAAAAGCAAGTCAAGAAAAGTCTTAGCTTGCGAGGAAACGCTTATTTGGTCTATATATATATATATATATATATATATATATATATATATATATATATATATATATTTAGATTTAGATTCATATTCATATTTAGATTTAGATTCATATTCATATTTATAATTATATTTATATTTATATTTATATTCATATTCATATTCATATTCATATTCATATTCATATTCATATTCATATTCATATTCATATTTATATTTATATTCATATTTATATAGGAATGCCGACGTAGATTGCAATCTTGGTCACTAAGAGCAAACGAAATGAAGAGGGGGGTAAATGGACCCACCTTAAAGCCGCCAAGGAGAATAAGTAACAAGAACGCGCATTTACGTGTATAGGCGTACGCGTACTTCGAAATAATTTGCTAATAATTTAATTAACTGCTAAATAAATGCGGTTTATATATATAAATAAATATAAAAAATAATAATTTAATTTTTAATAAATAGAATGATAAATAATATATTTTTAGAATTTATTTAAGTTCATTAGAATGATAAATAATGGCAGTGTGGAGGCGATGGCTTGAAGCTATAACATGCTGAGCACAAATTTCGAACTTGATGTAACAACGGTTGGCGTAAGGACGATGCCAGAAGATTTTTACAAGGGCGTTTTTCAGTGCATAAACAAATTCCTTTCTCTCTCTCCCTATATATATATATATATATGTAATAAGACTTGAGTACATGTTTATGGTCCTCTACTCAAATCTTAGAGTTCGCAGTGGGCAAATGTTATCGCGCCTCCACCCGCAACAGTGAAGCGCTAATGCTTTGCTGGTAAGCTAACGGTCACCTTCTTCTGCAGGAGTGAAATGAAGTATCGATGTTTGAGCTATAATAGCAGAAGGTGATACGATGACGAGCCATCAGCAGGCGAAACCCGTGGAGTGCAAGCTGCCCACTGTACATAGTATTCAGAGGGTTTTCGTCAGGTGTCAGGCCGTATTCTCAAACATTGGCATTGCTTCTGCTTTTGATGTATGTGCCGACACGGCAAGGTTATCTCGAGTTTAAGCACCAATTGCGCTTTATCAGTTGACATGAATGCCTGTTCCTCATGTCAACGCTCATTTTGCAAGAATACGAAGTCGCAAGCAAACATTTTCCCGGGAGTACTCGTATTCAATGACGCAGAGAACATACAGGAGCATCTATGAACGTCTACAAGCAAAACCTACTATAAAGCCTCAACAACAATTATTTGCGAGCAAACGTGAACAAAATCAAGCTGGAGCAACGCTGGCAACTAAGGCGAGCATAAGCAAGTGTCAATAGTATTTGTTGTTTGGCTGTAGCCGTTTACTTGTTAGTTACGAAGAGCTCCCATTACTATGTACATATGATCTTCGGTCCGTCGGCAAAGTTTCCGCAGCTAACAACTGCACTTACACCAACCATCACGGTGGATTCCTGTAATGGTCTATGTACGACATCGAATACCGGCGTAGAAGTGACAGCGGTTACGTAGACGCACTGTCTCGGTTAGCATGCCGATCAGAGAACCATGCACCACCGACATCGGAGCTGTTTGATGCGACATCGGGCGTTTTCTTATACACGATTGCAGTTCGTCGATCAACGCGTAATCCACTATCGAGAAGGCGACAGAGAGAGACTGCTCTAACAAAGTGCTGTTAAAGTTCATGTGTGCTGTATTTAACAACGTTAAAGGACATGCTTGGCCGACGAGTAAATAGAAAGCACCTCTATTCATGAAATAAGGGGTAAGTATAAAACATTAAAGATGTGACAGAAACCTTACCGGTGCTCATAAAAGTAAGCTCGGTAATTTTAAAAAGACGGTGAAACAATCCTCCTCCTGGTCGGTCTGCCCTACTTTTGTCCGCCGTTATTCAATAATGGCCACAAATCTAAGGTATCGCTAATTGATGATCTAATTACGGTTGTGATCTGTGTTCTTCTCTCGTTATCTACCGTCTGCTGCCGTTTCGTTTATCGTGGCTGTTTGGTTTTTTCGTAGTCGTGTTTAGCCCAACGTTTCGTCAACGGTGCCTAGTTCACCAGCAGTTGGCTGGAGAAAGAAGTCGCCACATTTGCCGAGCGTCGGATCATTGAGCCGCGTGGTGAAGGTAATGCGTTTACTCATACAGCGGCGGCAACGATGTGTCACGCCCCAGAAAAGACGCACAATAATTCGAAAAACAACCAACCGCCGATGAGCCGCCCTCAGAGCAAATAGATTTTTGTTGTGTCTTTTTGGCCAATGATGAACGCACAACAGCAGCAAAGGCAGCAACAGAAGCAGCAGCAGCAGTAAACAAGAAGCCAGTTGAGATATTGGCTTTTTTGCCAACTCGTTCACGATATGTCCACTACCATGCGCGAACATCGTAGGCTGTCCAGCTTGTGGCGTCGTCGTCGTCACCATCGGCGTTTCCAAAGCCGGTAATAGTCTTACCACTACACGCACGCCAAGATATGTCGAGCTTGCGACGTTAAAATGAGACTATATCAATAAGGTCCCGCCATGATTCATGTTCGGGTGACGCCCGTCTATTCCAGTGGCCACCAGTACCATCAGTAATCCCAGCGGCAGCAGCAACCTCAACATGATCATTATTCGTTCGATCACCGATTCGCAGCAATCATAATCACACAGATGGCGATCGATCATATATGGATACATACGGCCCAGCGTCATTTTGAGGGCTTCAAGGTTTTGGTGCAGAGCCTCCCTATCGTACTGAACTACCTACGGATTTCCTGACCATATAACCTAACTATATCAAGGCGTAAGGACTAAAAAGAAGAAACATGCGTCCATTATCTTGTTTCTTGGTCTGACATATTGTTGCTACTTAGTAGCGTTGCTGTTGTCGTTTCTACGTGTTGTTTTCGATCCTGTCATCATGTTGTTGTTGCTGTTGTTATTGCTATTGTCATCATGTTCACCGCTGTTGTC
>QVRM01003435.1:0-39105 GCA_003439945.1 Dermanyssus gallinae
GCATTTGCATCATCCTTCACTCATCATGTGCTGGATAGACACCACCATCGACATGTGTTGTTGACACATTGAGTATGACAGGAACAATTGTCCACTAGCAAACTATTCGATTCCACCATTCGACCGAACTGTTCCTACACGAACGACTACGGCTACCACTACTTCTACTACTTCTCGAACTCTGCGAATGTCGTATAGAGCAGATCGCACAACAATCAAAAACGATCACAACGATATACTATCTATCACTATGAGCATGACACTTGGACACACCTACCTATCTTACTGCCTACCTGGAGGGCTGGACTTTTTCATACCTTACGAACCCTGAGGCTGATGCAGCATAAACAGCAATCAATCCTGGGCGGCGCGCTGCACACGTCAAGACCCACGTGCATGCACGTTCTCTCATTCATCCTCATTTAACAACGGTCGATTCATACCGAGAGACAGACAGAGAGAGAGCGAGAGAGAGAGGTAGGGTAGAAAACGGAGGCGACATTGATCAGTCACACGAACAACAACGCTGAACCTAAACCAATCGTCATAATCGTGCTAGAATTCTAATCGTAGTAGTCGTAGTAGTAGCAGTAATAGTAATAATAATGAATGCCGTTAAGTTGCCGCCGCTGACGACAACGACTAACGACGATAACGATTGCTCAAGCCGCCGACATAACTCGACCAAGATCGAACGGCAGAAGACACGGTGGTCTAGTAGCGGCGACCCAGTAGTGATATCTACAACCTAGGAAAAACATAGGACAAAGAAGAAGAATAATAACCTTCATCATTATTATCATCAGCATCATCATCATCATCATCATCAGCATTATGCTGATCATTGTACCAGTAACTACAACAAACCGCGACGAAAGTCGGATCGATCAACATTAACAATCAGCATGTAACAGCGATGACGCCACCCATGTGGATGGCAAGCCATGAGTGGATGATTAAACACACGACTCACCCACACATTAACACATGAATACATACACATATATACATACATACACACACACACATATATATATATATATATATATGTAAATATATATATATATATACAAACATGCCTACCCGTTACAGGAGACAGCTGATGCTAGCTGTCAGCAGACCTTGCGACCCGAAACCTTGTTAACAATGACAAAGAAGGCTCACTGTACACTCTCGACTGGACCACAAGATCTATAACAACAACAAGAACAACAACAGTACCAACAACAACAGTACCAACAACAACAGTACCAACAACAACAATACCAACAATAATAACAACAACAACAACAATCAGTGCAATACCAACAGCAACAACAACAACAACAAGTAGCGTAAGAACAACAACTTCCAACAGCCAATTCGATCCTCGAAATCGGGTCACACGTACGACGCCTAAAACCAAGCTAGGCCATTACTGAAGCAAGCAACAATACAGTTGACATACTATTTCGGCAATCGCCATCACCCGACGTGAGAAGACCGGCGATGATCGTCGATAGTCAACTGCCAAGCAGAAGAGCCCCAGCCAACGGTGAACCAACGCTTGTCGACAAGTTCTTCTAGTTCTAGTACAAGGCGTACAGCAAAACGAGAGAAGAAGGCAATAACGTCCTGTGATTACGTACCTCGCCTCGCCATTTCGTCGCGCGACGCACCGCCGAGCTGGTCAACAGCAACCGACCACCACAGTTAGCGACCGTACAACAACCAACCAACAAACCAACCAATTAACTAACTAACTAACCAACAAGCTGTTTGTTGACCAGCAACGATGCGATGCGCAGGATCTACGTCGGGATCGATCCCCGGGCCGGTGAAGGGCCCTTCACTAGAGAAACACTACAGAAACAAACGGATCAATATCATCGTCCAATTCGTTTCCGCAGTGTGACAGGGCGAAGACCGAGCAGAGAGGCATGATAGAGCGAACTGAGCATGTACAGAGAGAATATACACTCGCGCGTAGCGGTAACAGTTATAGCAGCAAAAATATTCACATAAGTATATATATAATGAGAGAGAGAGAGAGAGAGAAAATGTTGTTACATAGTTTGTAAATAATTACGAACACTAACGAGTGTGCCAACAGCGAATGCATTGACTTTTTCATACACACAATTCTTTGTCGATACTGAGTTGAGGCCACTGATCGGGTAAATGCAAACGCTGGCAAGCCAAACAGCGCGACCCGAGCTGGGCAATTATATATATATATATATACGCAATCGTTTCACTCTAACACTAGTACAGTTGGTAAGTAAACACTAATAACGTTCGTCTATCTAAGTAAGTGTGTTAAAATGACAAGATTATCAACGCTGTCGCTGCTATCATTGCATTGACCACTGCTCCACATATTCAGCATGTAGAGGCGTAGTAGCATGCATGCATGCATACATACATAGCAATGTATATGAATTATAGTATGTATAGTTAGTATGTTTTTTATTAATATTATGATTATTATTATTGTTCAAATTCTTACTGACTATAACTAATGTTGCTGTTATTGTCTCTATTTGTACTGCTATAGTCCTACACACACACACACACACACACAATGATGAACAAGTTGAACAAGAAAATGATAATGATGATGATGATGACGACGATATGAATAATGTTGACATTGATTGTGATTCTTGACTCATGGCGGAAACTACGCGAATTTAGAGACGAATTACGGGGACGACGTAATTATCTACGAACACCCGCTATGACGATAACGATGATGAAGCTGATGATGAAATTAACGTATGACCACCGAACAACCTACTAATTATTGAACGCATAGCCGACAAGCTAGCGAGCCAGTGAGCGAGTATCGCAACATAATATTGTAATAATGAGTAATAATGACTTAGTTGACTTTCGTAACGAATCGTCGAGTTCGTTCGTGACGACAGTTCGACGATGATACGACGTAAGTGTGAACCGTTATGTGTGAAACGGAGATGATGATGACAATGAACAACATAATACACTGTGGAGTGCCGGCTATATGAACCAGCTGCTGCTACAGCAGCAGCAGTAGAGGCTGCGAATAGTGAGAGTTGACGCGCGCGAGAAACCAAATTTATGATAGACAACAGATATTTAAATTAGTCTTCCAGGTTCGTGTTGAGAAAGCAAAAAAAAAGCTAGTCTACTACCTACTCAATACCTCCAAAAAACAACTAGTCTACAACACCTGTTTGTGAATTACGATTCTAGTCATCTTCTATCTACTTGCTGGATCGACTGTGGCCGCATTGGTGTCATTCGTTGGGTCTCGGTCATGTCGACGACCGATATACAGAATACAGAAACGATACGATCGAAAAACACTAACATACATGACATTAGCGATCAATAACGTAACCAAAACGACAACAATTCGCAGTGTGCTTCTCGGAACGATATGGGCATAACGCCTAACAGACATAGCATTACTAGTAATAGTAATGACGAGATGTCATGTAAAATTTACTTCTTCTACTACTACTACCACTACTAATAGTAATATTATGTAAAGAGAAAATCATTTCATAGTAATAAGAATACATATAATAACAATAGTCATATTAGTAATGGTAATAGCTACGGTAACAATAAGGTGAAAACGACGCGCCATACGTGACACGGTCCAGATCCAGCAAGTTAGTATAACGAAATCTGCACGTTGGCGTTTGGATGCACTAAGCAGGCGACCAAACGAGCATTTACAGACGTGGCAGATGAACAGAAATCCAGTTCATAATTGTATTCTCAACAAAGGCAGCAACCAGAATAACAATAGTAATAATAATAATAATAATAATAATAACCGCAATAGTAATGCGACCTAATCAAACGTTGTTCGTGAGCCGAGTGACGGCATTTACAATATACTCCAGGCTCCAGGCAATACTCCAGGCAGCAATATTCGACTAAAGCGCACCGGAGATCGAAGAGGATACGACGCGAATGAAGATGCGATGGTGGTGCAACTCTCGCGGTCGATTGCTACGATCGATCTATCGATCGATCGATCGATCGATCGATCGGAACGAATTCAGGCCTTTTTAGCAGCAATCTTCTCGGGGGTGAGGATAATTACGGAGATTAGTAGGCAGCAGCAGCAGCAGCAGAAGAAGAACAAGAAGAGAAGGCCAATTCTCGACGTGATCAATCTATAGCCAGTGGCCCACAGCCAGAGCAGCCTTTCTGAGACAACAAGGAATCGAACAAAGAAACAAACAAACAAGCACCCAAGCGCCACTCTGTAACAGTGTCGCCCTCATTTACCACAGAGCTAGCAAAAGAGCTACCAGAAACAGTAACGAACTTCACCAACAACGCACACCACCACCACCACCAACAACAACAACAACAACAACGGCAACAACATGAGGACATCGGCATTAGTTAGCACCTTCGCAAATCACGACGACGACGACAACAACAACAGCGACAACAACAGCAGCAGCAGCAGCAGCAACAATAAAAACGCCTTTAGCAGTAAACATGATTAAGCAATACAACCAACAGCCACATCACAACAGGAATGACGAAAGTCAAGAATGCAAAAGTATTGAGGATTATGATGATACCTATGACGGCAGCAACAAGCTGAAAGTAACAATCGTTACAACAATGACATCATCAGCAGTAGTAGCAGCAGCAGCAACAACAACAACAATAACAACAACCGCAACACTAATTTGGATCAACAACAATAGCTGTACAACCAACAACAACATCAACATCAAAAAGAGTATACGTGAGATACAGACATATGTAACGAAATATACGGAGATATGTAACGAAAATAACAGATAAGAACAGACATGTACATTTACTACTCGTGGTGACTGAATCTTGTAACGTGAGAGAACTTAAAGAGCCAGATGAACAACAAGTGACACAAGCAAGCGCACGAGCGTATCATAATAATAATAATATATATAATAATTATAATAATAATAGGAAATACTAATAAACAGCATCTTCAATGACAACAGTTGCAGCAGCAACAACAGCAACAACAACAACAATAACAAATAAAACGCAGTTACAGCAATGCAAACGGTACTATGTGCGAAAATAGCACTGCCTATTTGCCTCAGGTTTAACATTTGAAACATTTTCGGTCTAACATCAACGAAGAACGGCAGCAAAATCCGCAGTAGCAACAATAACAATAGCAGCAGCAACAACCACAACAACAACAAGAGCAGCAGCAACAGCGAGCAATATTTATTCATTTTCAATTTGGCTGGCGAGCCGGCAAGGCCACACACAAAGCTGTCCAGTGGTTCATCATTTACCAAGCTCGAGCGAGAGCTTTGCTGAGAGCCGACTCGAACGTCACGTCAACAGATTGTCCATCGAGGTTGCATTCCCGCAGGCTCGGCTGGTCTTTGGAAGTTCAGTTGACTCGTTTAGTTGACATATAGTATGCGCACGAAAATGCACGTGTTTCGGTTCGATCCTCTAGTCTCTGTCTGCCTCAGCAGACAGAGACTCTACTTTGACTGCCCGGTGTAGGGAATTCCCCAAGCTAATCCATGTTACCAGCAGCAGCAACATCAACAACAACAATAAGACTAGCAGCGGAAACGGCCTGATGATAACACAAAACGAACCGACGTCAAGATAATGAGACAAACACCACTAATTGTTGCACGAATATAGTCCAATACCGAACATACGTATATACCACATATATAACCACCGTCCTTTCAAATAATCGTCGAAGTTTAATAGACCCCTCATCCGCTCTTGCAACGACACCGCTAAACTACTACTAATCATCACGAACCAACGAATAACGCCTTACTCAATGCGGGAAAAGAAAAAAGAAAAAATGAAAAACCCTGTGCAAAATGGCCGACCTCGCGTGAGGCGAGAACAGGTCACGTATGAAACGAGCACATTTCTTCAGCACGACCATTACTCATATTCTTGGTGTCCTCGTTCTTCGACTCTGACGAGCTACGCGTATACTTCAATCTTTCACAAAAAACACTGATATATACACTAACTATAAGCTGAATGAACGATACATTTGTATGAATACATATGCATGTAAATATATATATATATATATATATATATATGTATAGGGTCTCCCAGAATTCGTTCAACAAATTTTGGAATTTAATACAACTTGGCGAAAAAAAAAACGCTTTGAAAGAATTATCTTCAATACAATATTTGCTTTGCCTTGAGCTAACGCAGAATGCAGTGAACAACAGATGCAAAATATTCCTCCAAACATGCAATTGTGACTTTTGGCTTGTCGATAAGACGACGGGGACTCTCGCAACTGCTGATTTAGTGAAATGATGTCAGGATAGAAAACTTGATATATAAAGACTTTAGACAATTTCGCTCTCACTCCAAAAGAAGACATTTCCGTCCCCTTGTTCCATAAAAGAAAATGATTTTTTTGCCAAGTTGTACTAGATTCCAAAGTTCGTTAGACGAATTCTGGGAACCCTGTATATATATATATATATATATATATATATATATATATATATATATATATATATATATATATATATATATATATATATATATATATATATATGGAGAGAAGAAGAGCGAACAAGCGCGCACAGGCAAGACAGACTCTGGAAGACAAATGGCTACAATGTATTGTACAGGACGTCGTGCTGCTTCGGGTGGTGGGCCCGGCTGCGGCGTCTGGTTAGCACGATCCTGGCATCGCTGAACAATGTGACTTGGACACACAACCTCACTCCTGTCACTTCGTTAACGTAATGTTGAAACACACACATTTCCACCTCAACCCACACGCCACCTCAACGGAGCAAGAAGGTCACGGCTGGCCAGTGTGACGCATATTTATAATGATGATGATGATTATGATGACTCTTTGGAATCAAATTATTCTTACTAATAATTAACTGATTCCTCTCCTATTACACGTCGCGTCTCTCGACGAAAGAGACCCCTCTGGTCTGTTTCATCTCTTTCCGTTCGAGACGTTGCCGCGATGGCATCCCTCTCCTCGTATAGACTTGCTCGTGATTTGGTTCTCTTTGTTGTCGTTGAGCGATCGATTCATCTTCTGGTGCACACGACAACCATGGCGTCATCGGGCAGATTATCGCGCCGCCGGCTTGTGTTGAAGTTGTCGCCGTTTCGCCGAACTCACGCTACCTCACAAGCAGCTGCACCATTGCTGACGTTCGGTTCGATTACTTGTGTCATCATGTTTGCCCAGGCTGGACTCACCTTGTTGTTGTTGTTGCTGTAGCTGTTGTTGTTGTTGTTGTTGTTGTTGTTGCTGCTCTTTTTTGACAAGTCAGTACCACTCTGATTGCTGTTGTCGTTATCAATGTAGTCGCCACAGTAGTTGTTGTTGTTGCCGAAGCTATTGTAGACATGATTGCTACAATTTTATTTAGAGGTAAAACGACATGTTAAAGTGAAACAATGAAAACGGTGCAATTTGCGTTGTGTATTGTTTCAGCTGCTGCTGCTGCAGTTATTGTTGTTGCTGTTGCTGTCGTCGTCGTTGTCGCTATCGTTGTTGTGGTTGCTGTTGTTGTCGTTGTTGTTGTTGTGGTTGCTGTTGTTGTTGTTGTGGCTGTTTACTGCTGTCCAGCGTGTTGACGTGTGGGACGTATTTATGAGCATTGGTTGTTTACGCATTGATTGCTAGTTGACCATGTTTGTCTTCGTCAGAGGAGGATGCGCACGGTACTACTAGAAGTAGAACAAGCGTGTACGTATTCGACCGTATTCGACGACGACGACGACAACGATGATGATGACAACCACGACAATGGTCCCCTCACCACATAGCAGACACGTTTAGCATAGTGCTTCATAACGAAAACAGGGAGCGATAAAAACACAGAGAGAGAGCGACAGAAGAGAGAGAGAGAGAGAGAGCAATATAAAGCTAGCTAGCGTGCGAGCGATCGAGCGAGCGATCGAATAAGAGCGCTGGAAGACATGATGCGACGCATAAGTAAGGAGACGATTTCTCCACTAGACGACTGATGAATGTGAGACTTCGTACAGCACCCCTTTCTTCCCACCCGACCGCCCGTCCGTCGAAAGTCTACTCATCGTAGAAGCACCGCCTCTGAATGCACTAAGGAGCGCTAACAACCCCGATGCGTCGAATGGCTGTCCGGAAAACAGAAAACGACACGTGGAATTGGTGGTTTCTGCAACGACACCTCTCCCGTCTCCCTTCTCTCCCATCTCCTATTTCCCATTTCCCATCTCCCTTTTCCCTTAGATCCCCTGTTCCTCCGTTCCTTCGTCTCTGTTCCGTCCGTCCGTCCGTCCTGTGCGGGTTGAGTTGGACGCTGAGTGATCACCAATTTCACTTGATGGCACCAAGATCGCCTTTCGGGTGCCGTCGGCCATCGGGAAAGCGCCCACACATCACCTTACCAATGTACTGACTGCTGTTAGCTACAAACACCTACAGACAACTTAGCCCACGTATACATATATATATATATTCATCTATCGGTCTATCTATATTGAGATATGTGTAACTGTATATATATATAAAGAGAGAGAGAGAACGCGGAGAACGGATACGTTGCTATGATACGTGCATGTATAATGTGTACATATGATTCATATATGCATGTATTTCTCTAGCTAGAGTGTTTACGTGACGTGTATGAATGACGTTGTTGAGGACGCTCACCAACGGGAGCAACACGGGCCCCATTCTTCTTCACACCACCACCACCACCACCACCACCACCACTATACAAAAACAGCACTCGCTCACAGCCCGCCAAGCAACACGCCGCTTCTTGCTTGATCATCATCATCATCATCACCACTCAGCGGGTTATGGACGACCCGCTCGATAACGGGTGTTTTTAGCTAGAATATTGTTACAGTTGGTACACGTAGGCATATATACGGACATGCACACGCCCATACCTAAACACACACGCATATATATATTATATATATATATATATATATATATATATATATATATATATATATATATATATATATACATACATATATACACACTACAATTTTTACACGTACTGCAAACAGTTGTAATGCTCGAACTCTTCCAGCCGGACTGTTACGAGCTAGTGAAGTCAATGAAGACAACATCTTCATCATCAAGCTGGCGTGCCGTGCTGCGCAAAAATTGCCATTGTAAAATAACATCGGGATCTCGGTCAGTGATGGCGAACTACTGAGCTGACGGACAAATTAGTCTGACGCTAACTAATAGTACTTTAACTACTCCTAGTATCACTGCTACAATCACTAGTACTTTAACTACTTCTAGTACCACTGCTACAATCACTAGTACGTGAACTAATGGCAGCAGTAGCAAAAGAACAGAGCCAAATTATTCTACCGAAAGTAGAGCAAAACCGGTTCGTTGTACAGCGATGGTCGCCATTACTGTTACACACGGCGTTAAGCCTGTGACTGCCATATGCGCTTCAACGTATAGACGATATATTGATCTATTTAATTGATCTATCTCATATTCAATCAGTAATCAAAGGCTCCCTGTCTTTTTGTTGCTCGGATCGTCACCACACGAGTTAATAAGTATCGACGCATTGAAGTACTCGTTTGAACGTAATGGGCTATGAAAATTGACCCATGAGAATAATAATGTAAATAACCAAAATAATAACAAAACGCAAAAACTGTCCTTCTGATGCGCTGATCACGGATCACTGATGTGCATTTACGGTGCGACTAGCTCACATATATATATATATATATATATATATATATATATATAAACACACGTTCAATTATACGTAAAACGAGCAGACCACGAACAAACTAACAGATTAAACACGTATATGTGACCACATTTGCTTGCTTTGAATGCTGCGACGGTGTAATGCTCATACACATCGATCTATATATATATATATATATATATATATATACACATATAGCAGCAAGATGAAACATAAAGTGTTAGTGGCCAAGTGATACTGCTCAATCGTGCCCCAATTACGGGCAGAATGTATAGCCGGGACCCTCTGCGCGGCGACCCGGTAGCCCACCTAACCCAGCTAGACCAAACATTATGGCCAAGTCAATAGGAATTCGAGAAATCGATTCTCACGTACCAGATGTACCTCTTTGCCACCGTCGCCGTATACAGACTCGAATCGTCTAGAGCACGCTTGGTTGCGCGATGTCTTCACGCATTTAGCTTTGTTAAATCGTGACCAATTATTATTGTTGATGAATCGGAGAGACTGGGGCCAACGCCATGAATCCCGGTGGTAGCAGTAGTAACAAAGTAATAAAGTGCCAAATAACACTCGTTCTTCTCCTAATCACGATCATTGTCAAAATCATAATCATAGTTCTAATAATAATGCCAACAATGATGGAATACGAATCGTTTCACACCATTATTGCTACGATTAAATTTGACACTTTAAATGCTTGTAGCAATCACAAGCATTGTTTTTTCGGATCCCTCGTTTCGGTTGCAATAATGATAATAATAATAATAATAATAATAATAGGAACCTTGATGATTGTTACTATTGTTGTAATCATTGTCAGTTGCTACTGCTACAAACTACTGGCCCTAGTTAGTACGAAGTAACAGTTCTAGTAGCGTAATAGGCCAGTCAGCCAGCCAGGCCCAAATTGCGCCGAATCTCGAACGAAAAAAGCTCTGGCTAGCTCCCGTAGTCTCAAAGCTAACTTGATGCGGCGGCAAAGAAAGCTGACAGCCACACTGGTTGAGTCATGATGGCTGGTGGGTTACCTCTCGGCGGTCGCCGAAATGCAGCAGTCTTGCGCGTTCCCGGACAGACCCGTTCAAAGTCAATGACGTCAACTTTCGAATCGCCACCACGTTGAAGCGACTCACGCTGAAACCTCATATGAATGTATGAAGAAGAGAAACAGAAAACAGAACAACAACAACAACAAGAAGAACATAATGATGAAGCAATGGAAGAAGCAGTGGATGATGAAGTAATGAAAGAAGCAGAAGATGATAAAGTAATGAAAGAAGAAGAAGAAAAAGAAGAGGTCGATGAAAGATAAATAATCCTCGCTATGAATTGTAGTAGTAATAGTAGTAGTTATACGAATTGTACGAATACGAGCTTATCATCACGTTAAGATGAAGGAAATCGCTAATAATCACACGTAGCTTTCACGTACCCCGTTTCTCGTGGTAGCGGTGGCAGTGGCAGTAGCGGCGGGGTTGGTGTTAGGGTTGCTCTTCGTTTTCCATCTTGTTCTTGTAGGTCTAGAGTAGCAATAGTAGTAGTAGTAGTTGTAGTTGTTAGTTAGTAGTTGTTGTTTGTTGCTGTTGTTGCTATTGTTGTAGTAGTAGTAGTAGTAGTGTTGTTCTTGTTCTCATGTCGCCATCATGGTCGTTAACCGTGTGTGTGAACCGAACTGCGTCACACGTGTTCATACGACCGTGACTCTAAACCAGGGTCACGACTGCCCTGTGACCACCCGAACTGAATATGGTGTTAGATGGTTGATGCGATCTGCCTTACGTCACGGCTCCCGGCTCCTCGTTCGGGGCCGGGGCCTGGACCCCGGCTAGGGACGCACGACCTTCCGCATGTTTTGTGTCATAACCTACCGTAGAGAGAGAGATAGAGAGAAAGTGAGAGAGAGATAGTTAAACGAGCAAGCGCGCAAGTGAGATAGAGACGAAGAGAGATATTTATCTTATTATTATTATTATTATTATTATTATTATTATTATTATTATTATAGGAGATAAAGGAGAGGTGTTAAGAAGTGGAGTTAGTGAATTTAGTGATGACAAGACTAGAAGACAAGAAAACAATGTATGTAAAGATGACGTTCGTGGGTCGCGCTACCAGCCACAGCTTCGCCGCCATCATCATGCCGTGTTCATGAATTCGACGCATCACAATGAGCAAGTTTCTTCATCCGTTTCAAGTTTCTTCAAGTTTCTCCATCGGCCTCAGTTCGGACGACAGACACAAGCACAATAACCAGGGCCGAAGTTAGATCAGCTATAGGTGATCCCCGAAAAAATGTTTTTAATTCTAAAAAACGACCTCCTTCAAAAACTGTTTTAATTCTTCCTAATAATTCCTTATGCGCTGTCATGCCCGCCTGCAAAAACTTTGCCTTGTTTCTTCTCCGACTTGACTTGACAGTATGATGTCCCGTCCGATACGTCATGACGACATGTTGACCACAGCTTAACGGCTGACACATGACACATCGATTATCGGCATTTAAGTCGTCCGTTCGTAAGAAGACGAACGACGCGCTTACAGGACATCTCAGTGGAAAAACGAAAGGAAAAATATGCCTGCCAATATTGTATCTATGTGACGATTGAGCAAAAAAATTCTCCACACCACGATGCGATGTGCACGGAAAAAAAAGTTGACACGCTTGAGGCGTGCGAGGCTGGCGCGAGAACAATGAGAGAACAAGGAGCACACGATAACGGAGAATAAAGTCAAAAGCCACCAAAGCGATAATGGCAGAAATAATGCAGACGTATCTGTGAGTCCAGAACGAATATATATATATATATATATATATAAATATATATATATAAATATATATATATATATATATATATATATATATATATATATATATTGTGTGTGTGTATTAGACATGCAAACACGCATATAAGGATAATTGAATGCGCTAGCAAAAATGCTTCTACAGCTTGGAGTCTTGATTGACCATTACTAATGCTGCTGAATGATGCCACTTTGGCAACAAGCAAGATGGCGATTGTATTGCATCCACATCCACATCCACGCCCTCCCCTCACATACACACAAATACATTGCCGCTGTGATGGTGGTAGCGGCGGCAATGTCAATGACGTTCTTCATCATCATTTTGATGTCCCTGGTGAGCGACATTTCCCCCTGCAGACGAAACGCGATTGTAGGTATGTTGCATAATAATAATAGGTGATTAAAAAACATACACAGACGCAAAGTTATTGACGTGTTTACGCTAACGTTCATATATGCTAACTAGACGTTATAGCTAAGCAAAAACAACACCAGCAGCAGCGGCAGAAGCAACAACAACAACAACGACAACATCGTTGACAACATTGGTTAATTAATATCGTCCCTTAATGACGTGTATATAACTGTGTGTGTGTGTGTGTGTGATGTGGGAGTGTATATGTTATGCTGGTGGATGTATGTATGTGTGTGACTATGGTTCTGATAGCAGAGACGAATATATAATTAATTCTAATGTATAAAATAGTAATACTACTAACAATAATAACAATTATAATAGTTATACTAACGAGTAATAAGTAGAGTAATACGAATAGTAATAAAAATAATAGTAATGATAATGATGATGATGATGATGATGATACAAATGATATGAATATTAACTGTCACACGAACAATGCTGAGAATAGTGCCACGATATACAGCGTGTTAGCCAAGCAGTCAGGCGCTGCTACGCGTTAACTAGTGTTGTGTGCGGTTACTGACGCCGGTTGCGTAACACAGAGAGAGAGAGAGAGAGAGAAAGAAATCGAGAGGGGAAAAAGAGATAGCGAAAGAGAAAGCGCGGACCTGTAAATCTGGTCCAGGTGAAGTTAGGTCATCCAGTGCCGAGAGAGAAGGCGAGCTGGTTCCGTGTGATTCATCGTCGTGTATAGATAGATTACCCTTCATTTAACTCGACCTCGATCATTATCCATCAGAGATCCAAAATGTTTTATCACACACCCAGCAACACACACAGCCACCTCGAAAACGATATAGATATCCACGACGTGTCTCTTGCACTCCCGAACTCTCTCGCACGCTCAGCATGGTGCGATTTACTCAGCAGCATTGCGTTCAATTTTAACGGCGCGTATTTGGCTGGCTGGCTGCTGTATAACAGTGTATTTATTGTCAATTTATTGTTCGTGTTTGCTTGTGCAATGATAGTGCACTGATGACGATAATGATGGTGATTGGCCCTGACTAGGGGTTGAAAGCACGTTTGTTTTTGCTGGCTGCTTGTAGATAATGTAAGTTAATGATAAGGACACGAACAGACAGACAGACAGATCGATAAAGAGATCGAGAACTAGATACGCAGAGAGAAAGATACATAGAGGGGGAAAGATAGAGGGAAGTTCAAGGGAAGAACCCAAACGTAGAAGAGAAGCGAAAAACCCCCGGAGAACCGCGAACTCGAGTCGAGCGTCAAAGAACCAACCTCTACGGCCGCAGCGGTCCGCAGCGAAAAGCAAGCTCAACAACAACAAAAGCATCCCCGCCAGATGTGACGCATAAGACGACGACGAATTCGTTCGATCCATACACCATACTGCGTGTTGCTGTGGCCATCCGGCCAATTCGGCTAGATTACGCAAGAGGGAGAAGGACAGAGGAAGATGGGGAATAGGGTGAAGATTCGCTCAATCTCTGCGAACTTGCGAGAACTGCCAGAGGTGTGTTTGTTGTAGATTCTAGGTAGAAGCGGCAGCAGCGGCATATACATGCTGCTCCATTACCATTACCATTACCATCACCACCACCACCACCAACAACAATAGCAGAGGTAGCAAGAATATTTATCTGCTACAGCAGAGGTAGCAAAAATATTTATCTGCTACAGCAGAGGTAGCAAGAATATTTATCTGCTACAGCAGAGGTAGCAGGAATTCTTATCACGGTGTCACGGCAACAACCGACATCGGTTGGTGTGGTGCCAACGATGGACTCGCTGCTAACAAATATTTTTATTGTTAATGCTGTTGCTGCTGCTGATAGATAATTCTTATTACTAACGCTGCTGATAGATATTTTTATTAGTTAAAGTAGTGGTAGTAGAAGTAGTAGTAGTAGTGATAGTAGCAGTAGAAGTTGCGTCGCTCGAAGTAATCAAAGCAATGCTAATCATGATGATTATTACTATTATTCGAAATCTAATTATGATGCCCGTTATGATGACACGGCAATAACGATACTAACGACGGCGGCCGTGATTGTGTTTATGATGATGACGACGACGTTGATGACGATGATGATGATGATGGTGATGATGATGAGGAATCATGATCATGATGCTAATCAAGTGACTAATTATTAAGTCAATAATTACGTCGACTGTAATGAGACGACGAATTCAAGTCATTATGCTGCTGCCGCTCACGCTCCTACTACTACTACTACTACTACTACTACTGCTACTAGCATTATTTACAATATTTGTATTATTATTATTATTACGCCTAGTAATATAAATACTATAATTCGTATTGTTGTTATTATGATTATGATTATTATTACTACTTCTTATTGCTATGATGAATGACTCTACGACGAGCATTGTGACTGCGTGACAATGCGATTAGCGATCATTCATATTCATCTTATTAGCATTCTGATTAGAATGATCAAGTTGATTAGGAGATTTAATGATGATGATGATGATGATGATGAGATGATTGATGATGGATGACGTTGCTGATTGACGTTATTGGAGTGATGCCATGCTATTAATAGTACGATTGTTATTATTATTATTATTAGAATTGCAGTTAAAATCGGACGAGAGTGCTTTACGTAGAAAAATAATTGATAGGGAATAAAAGAGAGAAACAGAGACAGAGAGAAGCCGCGAAGGCGGCAGGATACTTTACAGTAGCTTCAATGAGTCATGCGACCGGTACGTATACTTTTACATAACGATGGAAGAGCCTGTAATAGTCAACACCCCCCGTCACTCGGCGGTCGATAGTTTTTAACAGCGGACACGATGGTTGGTGACCCAATTGCGCCAAAAAGCGCCCGACGGGCCTATATATATATATATATATATACATATACAAATATACAGATTATACAGATTATATAGTGGAGCATCGTGAATGTGACAGAGGTGTGGCATCACGGTGAGGTTATGATGCGAGAGCGCCGCCATATTTGACATGGGGGAGCCACCGACATAAGCGAGCGATGAGTCGGGTGAGCGGCCATCTTGCGTGACCTCGACGACCCTTAACATTGACCTCACGTCCCCGATTCGGCGACTGATTGGAACAAATTGAAGAGAGAGAGAGCCGATGATGATGATGAAGAAGCTAATGATGATGATAATGAAGGTAATACCGCCGTTGAGGCCACGCTGTGACGCGAAGAGGCCGCCACATCTGTCACGATGTCATCAATGGCCATCATCTATCCGTAGGTCACTCACCTGCTGTTCGCACGACGGCCGACGTGTGCCAGGACAGATCAACTATTGATTGACGACTCATTATTGATACCTGAACAGTCTTAGAGGCGACAACGACCCACGGCTGTGGTGTCGGCTATGACGATGAGGATAATTATAATTATGATTAAGATTATTGTTATTATTATTATTATTATTGCTAATTATAGATACGAGCGCAACTAAACGCAAACACAAATCTCACGCGCAGAACGGACTCTGACCGACACACACATAGAGACACACGTATGGGGACAGCGAGGGGAAGACGCCGAAGCGAAAGACAGAGAACGGAAAAGGACGAGGGAGCAGCGAAACGAAATCGCGACATGGCTAGCGCACGATACACGAGCAAACAACAAGCCTGGAGTGGATGTGCACAGCGAACGGGCAAAACGCCGGCAAATTTTCAAGTTTAAACCGACTTTGACTAGAAACAAGAAAAAGGAAGGAAATAAAGAAAACAACAGCGACAACAACAACAACAGACACGTGCCTGGTAAGCCGTAGCAAAAAAAGCCAAGCCATGCAATGTTGGCCCATGTCACAACATGCTACCTGACCAATAAGTCCGACACACAGACAGAAACCCCCAGACGAGTCTGCGTTGGCGGTTTGGCTACAGGCGAACCCCGGGGGCTACGGATTGGCACCACCCCCAACCACCCCACACGGCACAGACTTGCTTCACGACAAGAAGTCATTCGTCAGGCGACGCACATACGACGTCGTTTTTTCGAGGAAAAACGCTCATTATCTGTTTTGTAACGAAGTCGCATCACTGTTACTGAGCTTCCTCTTCAAGCGGCCGTATGCCTGTTATGTTGAGGTCTACATACGGCCTAGATGATTTGATCGGAATAGGGCATTTTTATTTATTTAACCTGCGACTCTGCGAGATAAAATTGGCTATCGTACCGATCCGTATAGGAGACCGCCTCGGACGCTATCTGTGACCACGCGGAATCTCAATGATCTCAAGTGCGTCCCGGGTCCCGGGGTGGGACCGGGTGGTCCCACTGGATCGTGTAACTTCCACACTTCGGCTGAGAATTGTATCACTGACTCTTGCGGAGCAGAAGATCTATGCAAGCAAGATCTTGCTCTAATCACGACAGCCCTTCTCTGATCTATTTGTTTACTTCTGCCTAATGGTCAAGGTTACAATCTACTAATTCTGACGGCGAGTACGACAGTCTTAGTCGCGTCTCCAGAACAATTCTAATTGGCGACTAACCGTTGGAAAAATAATCTACTAGTTAGTGCTTATTTGACACTGTTTTACCACGTATATGTTAAGCATTTATTTAGACACTATGTTGCATGTATCCGTAGTAATACGTTTAATGCGGCTTTGTTCTGTCGATTCACTTTGTCGGCATCCCGGATTTTCGGATCCGCGGAAAAAAGCGTAAAGATGAAATGGAAGCGATTCATTGTAATAATTGGCTAATACCAGGCCGGTATACGCAGAATTCGGTCACATACGCCACCAAAGCGTTAAGTTTAAATGGTCATCCTCTTATCAAGAAAGTGTTGTTTGTTTTTGGACTGTACTGCAAGTGGAACGTACTGCGACCACAACGTGACAGCAAATCAGACCGAACTTCATTTACAGTAACTTATGAGGCAAAATCGCGATGTTAACCAAATGAGTATGCTAATGTTTTTGTACCGGTGTCGTTTGGTCTCCTCGTCGAATGACTAAACGTGAATGACACAATACACAATTTGTCTCTACTATAACGACGTGTGTACTATAACACGAATCGCGACTCACTCGGTACAATAATTTAGCGCCTTTCGGTGACGTAAACCGACAATAAAATTGATACTTGTACTAATTATGGTAATGATTAGCAGAGAGAGTGGAAATATTGAAGTGACACCCAGGTCAAGTGCAGTAATTGGTGATTATTGAAAACCGCTGCATGAATTAGATACATGGCGGCAAAATTCGATACGTGACACTGTCTGATGAGATGATGAACGAGCGAGCGATGAGAATCGACAGCTGCGAATGTCGCAAAACACAGGCGTATAGCTTTGAACTAACTCGAGCATTGCACAGAACGAAAACGGACACATGGTAGGAGATACAGCGTGAGGGAGAAAGAGAGAGAGAGAGCGTAAAGGAGAAAGAAAGACAACGTTGAAATAATATAAATATATATATATAAAAGCCATTATCTGTAATTTACATTCTGATCTTGTTCAATAAATATAATTCAATTCAATTACGCGACTTGTTTTCAATATAATCATAGCTAAACACATATATATATATATACATATGTTTTGTTTCAGTTAACATGTGCAGGCTCATTAGCTTCTGCCAAACCACCAGTTTTATTAATCAATTTATATTACAATCCTGTGTAAGTGAACGTGTTAACTTTCAGCCTATAACAGCCCTGGTGTAACCACCAGTTAATCTTGCCTATAGTATTGCATTCATTGCTCGTATGTAGCATTGTCTTCGGATGAACCCCATATCTCATAGAGCACAGAGCTAGCAGAGCCAAGCCTTCGGTATTGACTAATTGGTACTCATACACTTAATGCGCCTTCTTGAGGCTTTGATACCAGGTAAGGCTACAGGCTCAGCGTTAATTAATGCCGACCAGTGCCGCCCTCGCATCTTGTGTAGTCGCTTCACGTTCGTGGAGTTTAATGTACACTCATCGGTCTCTCCGGGCTGCCATGGCGGTGATAGAATGTCTCCGCACTTCTTGGCCCGGCCTCGCGATCATGCAAGTTAAGCAGGCTAAGCTATGCAAGCATTCGAGCCCCAAAACCAACTTTAAGTTTTCCTCCCTTGCGTCAGGGTCACTGAAGGCACGCCAGATACTACTCTAGTTCCCTCATCGAGCGGGTGTTTCAACGATTGATACACATACCAGGAGCAAACGGGCCGGCATCTTTCAGCAGTAGCTCTGGCTCAAAATTCGCGCCTGGTCACCAACATTTGGCTCTGGGAAAGCAACGTGAGTTACGTTGGTTCTTTCTAACCTAACGGTCAGAACAATCCATTTCTTCTTTGTTGCCATGATTGCAAGCAATTATGTTAATGGGTATGCCTATCACCAACCTAGCACCCGCATTTTAGGCTGTCGTTTGCTTCCTTCCGGTCCCCCCAAATCACAATAGCTGCATTGGCGTAGACAAGTGCTCGTGCTTTCACCGTCTTTCAAAATTTAATTTCTATTAAAATTCTAAAGGCTTTCCGCATGCAGCTGATGCTCGAAAGCATTAGCTATTTACTTGTAGATAGGTTAATGCGAATCTATAGTTTATGGTGTGACAAAATGGTGCAGAGGTACTTCTGACGGCTGTATACTGGTAAGATGCTGTCGCTGTACCTCGACGTAAACCAGTTTTTCCAAATTATTGTTTGAGAGTACAACTCTTGACTCCTCGTTAGGTGAAACGTTAGATCAATTTGATCTTTAAATTTAAGATTTTATTTCAGTTCGCAACGCAGCTCTGTTATTGGTGTCAGTACCTTCAGTAATTGAATACATTTTTATTGAGGCCTCAATTGTCAAGAATTTCTCACAATGTCTATCTAGTTACTCGATCATCGACACTCTGAACAAACGAAAATCGCACTTACCAACAGTTCTCTGCTCTAAAATTTCCATGCCACTTTTGAAAATAAAGCTAACATCGTTGTCACAAACCTATTTGGCAAAGGTTAAACGTGAAATTTCACAGTATAATAATAAATATAGTGTCTTTTCCTTGCCATCTATGCCTGAAAATCGGCTGCGCTTTGCCCACAATTTAATTTCACGCTACCATTTACTACTTCTGTAACACAGAAATTGTGAGAATAAATGGTTTAGTCTACGTGTCACAGTTATGTCGCGAGATTGCCCTTGATCAACTTTGTTTTTTCGATTATAGACAGTACACTTCTCTCCAACCGGCAATTCTTCCTCCTCATCCTGTTCGATAGGCGTGCAAGGAACTCATATCTTTCTATAAATCTAGCCAGAGTTTTCACCCTCCCGAGGTCGTTTGCCGTATGAGGGCGACCCCGGGCGGTACGCCGTTGAGGCCGGGTATCTTTCTGGGCGTCAGCCTCTCGCCCGCGTGTGAGTTATTGTTTTCTTATTTTCTCAGTTGACATCCCACGTGTCACGATAGATGAGAGAAAACTCTCACTGAAACATGCGCCGGAGCACCACATAGCTCCCTGACCGAGATCTTGATAATGGTCTCGGTGAGAAACGGGTTAGCCATCCACAGCGCCATTTCTTAAAGTGAATTAGCCAAGCAGCTGCGACCGCGTGTCCTGTAAAGGCCATGACGCACCCGAGGCCATCCTCGCACCCGCAACAGAAGCTATCTCACTGAGGCCGATGACTTAATCGCCCACAGCACGTACTTTAAAGGACGTTTTTTGTGTTGTAATTACACGAAGGATTAGGCAAGTCTGGTTTTATTGATGCCTATACCCATGCAGCTGAAGTGACCAAAAGTTCTAGGCCCTACAGAACTCCTTAGAATCCTCGTGACCATAAGGGGGCACACCACTTTATCCTGCCTCTGACTAAATGCACTTTATGTTATATTGCATTGCCGTAGAGTTTTCTCTCATCATTATATTGCATTGCCGTAAAAAGCTTCTCTCATTTGAGTCTTTTTTCGCTGCTTTATACCTACCCATTCTATTTAGCATCGTCTATATATACGAGTTGGTTGACATCTAGTTCTGCAAGAATTGCTCTGTATATATATAAATATATAGGAGAGGGTTGGCGTCCTACGAGTGATTTCATTTGTGCTCACGTCCGCGTGAAGGCAGTTGTTTCTCCAGTATTAATGAATAAAAAGTGTGTATTTATATAATCATTATTTTATTCATATATATGATTCTAGTCATTTCGCCGCCTTAAACACATTATTGCACGTGTATGTTTTTGATACATTTCACTCGAATCATAAATATGCATGCAACGATTTGTCGATTTTGCTTTACTTCGTATCGTGCTCACGGCTTTTCCCGTTTCAAGCTTATCGAAAAGTGTGCGAAGAGAGTTCTACTACTACTCCTGGCGAGCCGTGTCGTGAACTTTTACAGCCAGTCTCTCTGATCTGGCAACGACGTCGATGACGCTACTGGCTACGATGCGGACGACGTTTCTGCTGATACGGCCAGAAAAAGTTTTCAGCACTGCTTTTGTGATATGCCTACGCTCAGAGTACCCCACACTTCCCGCAATGTTGTCAACGAAGTCATGTCAGCGCTGTATATAGGCCATACTTTATATATATATATATATATATATATATATATATATATATATATATATATAAATATATATATATACAATCGTTTAGTAGGTTTGGCCACCGAGTGTGCCGAAGTCGCCCGGGCGGGACGTACGGCTGCGCAAGATGGCTGAATGTCGTGCGACGCTCGGGCGTGGGCGAGTAGTCGATCGGAGGCTCCTCGATCGCGTAGAGACGCTCCTCGTCCGATGGCTTCCGCGGGATGTACCTACATGCAGGATTGTTAGGCAGACAGATACACACAGATACGAGTATGTATGTATGTATATATATATATATATATATTATATACGGAGAATACGAAGGAATAAATGTATATGTATATATATATATATATATATATCATATATATATATATATATATATATATATATATATATATATATACACCCTGGAAAAAATTAAGGGCCACCCATTTTTGCCACATTTCACGCATTTATTATAACCAATCGTGTTAAGATCACAGTGATACATGCTCACAGAGTAACAGCGAAGACTTTCATCGACATTTGGGGTCTCGGATTACTTTGAACCACGATATTTTCACATTTGGCACAGCTACACCGCGAAAAAATGATAATGCCACTAGCAAGAATAATGTCTTAACAAGTGAATTAAGCGGATTAACGGCATTTGGGCTCATTTCACGGCTCGACAGAAACAAAGGCAGACCTCCTACCCGAAGTTTTTTCTTTGTCGTAACGATAGGCTTAGGTTGGCGCCCCATGAGTGACGAAAAGGCCCATATCAAGGCTTATAAGGACATCGGCCTCTCTAATCGCGAAATTTCCTGTCGATTGGCGCGTTGTACTCAAGCAGTGAATAACTTTGTTATTTTTTTAGTTTGTTAAGTACAAATAACGCCGTGAAAAAAATTTCGCAGTTCTGAAGAAAGTGTCGAACTCTGCGCCCTCGGCTAGGGCAATTGCGGCGGCGGCCGATGTGCAAAGGAACGTACGAAATGTGCAAAACTTCCTCAGGAAGACACATTGGCTCACGAGAAAAAAACACAAGAAAAAACAACGATTGACCGCTGACCGACGAAAGCTCGTCTCGTCTTCGCCCACGATACGATGTCATGGATCACTGAGTGACACAGAGTGCTCTTTTTAAATGAAAAAAGATTAACTTTGATAAACCGGATCGATTTAACTATTATTTTCACGATGTCCGCAAAGAAGAACGAATTTTGTCAAAACGACACTCAGGTGGCATTTAGTGGTGATCTGGGCCGCTGTCGGGTATCATACAAAGTCGTCGATTGCGTTTTTAGACGGTCGTGTCTACTCGACGTGCTATAGGGATTTACTAAAAGAGCAATCGGCGCATTTTGAGCTGATGGGGGGCCAGACTTCGTTTTTCAACACGATAACGCCCCGATTCACACCGCCAGGCTGATCCGAAGATGGTTCGACCAACGTCACATTGAGGTCCTACGTTGGCCTGCACTCTCACCTGATCTTAATATGATCCAGAATGTGTGGAGCTGGCTCGAACAATAAGTTTACACCGATAAAAACAATTTTCGAGGCTTGGGACGAGCTCTTGCAAAACGTCATTCAAAATTTGTTTAACACTATACCAAACCGCACTTTTGAGGTTATCCGACTTGATGGGAAGTTCACTGAGTATTAAGTATAGTTTCTGGGTGCCGTAAAATTAGCCCAAACGCCGTTAGTCCGCTTAATTCACTCGTTTAGACATGTATCTTGCTAGTGGCATTATCATTTTTTCGCGGTATAGCTGTGCCAAATGTGGAAACATCGTGGTTCAAAGTAATCCGAGACCCCAAATGTCGATGGAAGTCTCCGCTGTTACTCTGTGAGCATGTATCACTATGATATTTACATGATTGGTTATAATAAAAGCGTGAAATGTGGCAAAAATGGGTGGCCCTATATTTTTTTCAGGGACTGTATATATACAGAAGATACGAAAAATAAATAAATACAAAAAAGTGGAAATGTCCTATTTAAGAGTAAGAGTGAAATTACTAATTTTTTGTTTTACCGATGTGGCTGGCCGGACACCACATTACAAAATGTGCCAGTACGAGAGAACCAGGAATTTTGTTTGAACGATACTCACGTAGGCTAGACCGGAAAGCAAATAGTCACACTGATAGCAGTTTGCAAAAATCGGTGTCCTGGGATGTTTGAACTTTTTATGTTAAATAACTTGAAATTCTCTCTCTCTCTCTCTCTCTCTATATATATATATATATATATATATATATATATATATATATATATATATATATGTGTGTATATATATACATATATATAAAGCTATGTGCAATAGAGATGTAAACTTTACGATTTATTTAATTTCGTCTGCAAAAGCAACCGTGCCATGGGAGAGGACTTGCCGAGTTCAGCCTGCACTAAAGCTAATCTAGCTTTCTCTCAAAAAATGTATTGTTCTCAATTCAGTCAACATTTTGGAATACCCTTAACTTCAGCCTCAAACCGTCGTGGTCAGATACTTTGCACCTTGGCACAAACGCTACGAGACATTAGTCCCTCGTCACATCAGTGCTGCTCTGCAATATAGCTTAGCATCGCCTTTAATTTTGCCCGGATAGCAATTTTAGAAGGCTCTGAAGTAGATTTGGGTTCAGAACTTCCTTTAGCTATGCAGTCCTGTGTGTGGCATAGGTAGAGTAAGTAGATAGGCACTTAGCAACACTGATAATGTTTCGACACACTGCTGTGTCGCTATTGCGTATACAGATGACAGGCTGTCTTTACACAAAACAGCGTAAACCACTCCAAATTGGGCGCCAAATAAAGTATGACTTGAGACACATTAAGTCAAGCGCTAGCTTTTAATCAGCATATCTAGACTTATAGGATCATAGCTAGAATCACGATCCCAACTTACCGCCTAATGTTGCACATCATCCAGATGAAAAATACACCAGCAAAAGCAATTATGGCAAAGAGAAGCAGCTGCAGAAAAATATGTATGCCATAGCTCTTCCACCACGGGCTGGGAATGTCTGGCTCGAAGATCGGATCTACGTAATCCGGTGGGCCGAATATAGCAGGTAAGAGTTTATGAAGAAACGGCATCTTTGCGGGGTTTGTTTTCGCCGGTGCCTTGCTCCTGACGTCCTCCAACCGTTATAGGCCGGACGACGGTCATACGCACCTACACTGAAATACTGCTTCAGGTATATCTTTTATTGTGCCGCTGCCGCCGCTGCTGTTGTTGTTTTTGTTGTTGTTTTAGGGGGCTGGCTGAAGCACTGGTGGTGGTGGCCTTCTCAGAGGCGGCACTCGATGAAGACCGATCCGACGACAACGAGAAACAACATCCAGGGTCTGAGGCATTGAACCTCCACTTCTTACACCAGCCAGCGGATCACATTTGTTTCCCCCACAACACGCTTGGTCCTACAGGTTCATCACTATCCGGTCACAGCAGCAGCGGTGGCGGCGATCACCTTCGGACACTCAACTGCGGTCAGCATCTCGAAGCAAAGCGGATACGCTCCCGTTGACGTCGTCGTCGTCGTCATCGTTTCACGGCATCCAGGACAATCAGAGCATCCAATAGCAAACAGATGGCTTCCAGCAGGCTGCTCCCGACGACAAATGCAATGCCAGCTCCGATGGGGCGGCGTGGATATGATGACATTATCCTAATAATAATAATAATAATAATAGCTCCAAAGGCAACAGCGTTTGGCAAACGCCATCACCAACAGCAACAGCGAACACAACATCTACAACGGCAGCAGCAGCAACAACAACAACAACATCAGCATCAGCAGCAGCAACAACAACAACAACAAAAACCACAACAACAAAACGACAACAACAATACAGTTGCTACGAACGTCACGCCGCGTTACCACACACGTCAGCTCACCATCGAGCCCGATCACCCGACACACAGCCGACACACCGTGTCGGCCGTTGCACCATCGCAGGCCGTGCGCCGAGGCTGTTGTTTCGCTGTCAATCCCAGTTGACGTGCGCTGGGTGCGCCGGTGAACCGTAAGTCAAGCCTAGATTGCGTCGACACGCATGACGCATGTCAGTGCTCGCGGTACGGGCGACCGCGGCCGACGGAATCAGTCGACGACAACAACGTTCGGACCGATACTCCTCTTTTGCTAGTCCAGTTCAGTCTATTCTAGGTTTGCTAGGTTTGGCTAGGTGGTGGCGGCGGCAAGCGAGCGAGCGAGTTTTACTCATTTGGTTCTGTCCTTCAACTGTCGGGGATAGCGCGAAAAGCCGGTGTGTGTGTGTCTGTGTGTGCGTTGATTCAACTCTCGGGGAAAGCCGCTCGGAACGCTGGTTATGTGCTGATACAACTCCCGGGGAAGGCCGTTCGGAAAGCTGGTTATGTGCTGATTCAACTCCCGGAGAAGGCCGGTTGGAAAGCCGGTTGTGTGAATCCACGGCTGCTAGTTCGATCGATCGGCCACGCCAGCCAGTACTGGAGGATCCTGTTGGCACCCGGGTCCGGCCCGCAAGCCCACTACTGCGCAATTACTCCTGCGACTAGTGCGACAACTTCAATGCATGACTGATGCTACGTCTGCGTATATAGTCACACAGAGCCGCCTAGCGTAGCGTAGCCATACGTATTCGCCGCCTGTCGCCTGAGGAACGCCTATAGTTAAATGAGACAGAAATGGCGTCGTAGACTGGGCAGCCCGCGAGACTCGGGCAAAGGTACCCACTCGCCTTTGCCCGGGTCCGGCGGGCGATAGCGGGAGCTGCGACGGTGGTGACGACGGCGGTTGCTGCGGCAAAAAACAACGCTACACGGACCAGGATCCGTTCTCACCTGCGTGGTTGTCCTATAGTCAAATTCAGCCTAACCAACCAACAGCAGAAGCAGGCTCAGGGCGACATAAGTCACAGCAGCAGCAGCAGCAGCGTGATATGTTAGATGGGGATCTACACGCAAAACGCACGACTCAACGAACAGAAGGGCAATAGCCGTAATAGTAGTATTCGTCTGTAGTGGGTCAAATGTGGCCTGAGCTTTGGGTGGTTCGTGCCACTCGCTTTCTTTATCAGTTTCTGAGTGAATGAGTGAGTCTTACTTAATCCATTTCCAGATCGCGCTTTTTCGAACACAAAAAGCAAACAATGCAGCTATGTACATACAAACACGATGCTTCAGCAATAAAGCAATTAACTTCTGGCGTATGACTTCACGAACGGTAGCATTATAGCAGGAAAGCTAACGTGAATGAGATGCATCGTGGAAATTATTAAAATTAAAGCGCACAGCCGACGGTACAAAGCTGTACGAGATATCTTATTTCTTAGCAAATTCTACATTAAATTACTTAGCAATTTATTATATAACAACATGTGAGCTCTTATAAACGGTGAGTTGCGACGTAAAATAGTTGGGGAAAAATTGCTTAATGCACACTGTTGATGTGCAACAACCCATGAAATTCAATACAAATATACAGGTCGCGTGCGCTAAATCGAAAAACAAATAGAGCGCAGCCGGCGCAAATATTTATTTAAATTTGAATAAGCCTGTCAAAGTGTTTATGAAGCAACTCAAATTGTCAAGTATCGCAAAATTCGGAACAAAATTAAACAAGCATACAAGTATGCGGCAATGTCTGTGGAGAGCACTATCAGCCTGGCAAGATAAATTGTGCGTGAGAGAAGCCGCTGAAAATCCCTGAGAAGATTAAAATGACTCAGGGGCTTATTTCGGGGGATCTAGGTATGCCGTTCCAAAACCTCATTCCCAGGGATTGTATTGCTTAGAAAAACGCGAGACACGCGTCTTATATGCTCGAGATACGAATGATACAGTTCAAAGCTGCCAGCTGCAAGTTCTTGCACGGTTAAACACGACGCAGCGAGCCACTCCAAGTGTTTCTCTCTTTATGACGTTTTAGAGTCGATGCTAAAGCAGAACGTAAAAGCAATTGTTGAGCTGGCCTCAGTCGCAAGTACGCTCACGTATTAGCCAAAACGACAAAACGAAAACCTAGGACTCTCAAACTACACGGATAACTGAAAATCCATTAAGTATTTTGTTCTTATATCCTAAATAACTAAACACCAAAGTCAAAGGAGGAGCTCATCACTAAACAATCTTCCCAGAAGTTCTAGCGACTGTAGTAAAGCCGTGGGTGCATAGCCACTAGGTGGACGCATGCCTTGAAAAAGGAAGCAGAAGACACTGCACAAGGTTGGCTTTGCTACATTAAGGTCGCGTTTTAATGTGAAAACTCTTCATTTCTGATTCAATTTACAGGCTGTAGAAGATGATATTCTTTTAGAAATACTCCCTATCTAATTTCAATTAGCGGGCCAACAATCAAGAAGGTATTATTTGTCAGCACGCTCGGTTATCGTGAATAGTCTGTCACTCCGGTGAAATTCAAAGGTTTATTTCCAGCGATCACAGTGTTATGCGTAGAAATGACTCCAAAGTGGTGAGCAATTGTGAGGTTATAGCTATGAGTTGTATGAAATTACGAGTTTATCTTTTGTTTATTTAAATAAAAGCATTAGTGGCGGTTTGTTGGTACGAATAGGCGTATGGATCTGTATGTATAAATAGGGACCATTTAATAACAAGTGCATTCCTAAAATTCCATTTTTATTTAACGTTCTGTTGCACAAGAACGGTGGCTAATGACGCTACGGAAAGCACCGCTTTCAATATCTATATAGTGTAATTAAGAGAAAATATTAAATTTTACTAGTTTTATTATATCTACATTCAGGTTTAGTTGGAGAGCGATGATATAAGATCTTATGTAATACACTATTAGACCGCGCTATCCCGCCCGTGGGAGTCCTTGGATATCTTCCCTAACACAACAGTGTTGTCTTCCTGAGAGATCATATCTGTGTGCGTTGTGAGAATCGCCTCTCATCATCTCAATTAGTATATAAATGTATGAAATAGAGCGGAGAAGACCTTGCGAAATTACGTATAAAGTTCTACCAGGCTCCATTATCGTATGCAAAAGGGCATCGCGTATTCCCAATAGCTCTTTTGTAGAGATACGATTAAAAAAACATTTACAAAATCTTTAACCGTAATACCAACTTTGGAGCGATGCCGCAAAAATAATCAAAGAAAAAAAAATCAAATGCCTTAGAAATATCGACAAATCTTCCAGGATGGAAATTACCGCCGCCAATCCCGCAGTGAATTAACTCCACGTCGCGTCGATTGTGCGCAAACTTCGGAACCCGTACTAGAAAACAAATATACTAGTTATGAAAAATTAGTGCGCTCGGTGAAAAGCCGATCAGTGCGAGGTGCGTATCCAGGCGAAGTGACACAGCAGGTATTCGTGTGGACAGTGTGTCAAGCATGTGTAGCCAATGCAGCGCACAGCTAGAATGAAAAACCTGTTTCTTAAGAAGTTCTTCTTAAAAACTTTCTAAAAAAACTTAAATTCTATTCGACTATCATCCGTCTCCTAGGGACTTGAAGGAGTCGCCGTCAAGCGTGCGCAGCTTCAACGCAGCACCGAAGGCCGAACATGTTGAGATGAGATCTAGCGTCTTCCCAACAGTCCTTGTGGCGGCCGCAGCAGCAGCAACAACAACATGGCCTACGGCGTATCGGCTATTCTCAATGAGCATCGCTCAAAGAAAATTCGATCAACGACAGCACTAACAGAGATCGAACCACCGTGACACGCCGGTGGATGACAGGACCATGACTAGCGCACTAGAGCCCTAGGCCCCCACGCGGAAGGCAGTCTCGTGGTTGGTCTTCCAGTTATACTGGTTGTCGAGGCCGTTTCTCTCTTGGTCGACGACGAACGATAGAGTGGAGACGCGGGTGAAACGCGCAGAGGTGACGGCACCGCAGCCCCGTATCCGTTGCTGCTCGAAATTCATACGCTGCAGAAGGAAGGAAAACGTTCGACGCACTACGACAAAGGCTGGAAGGCTGCACGCGACACGCAAGCCAGGCGTGGCCGAAACAAACCACCAGGGGACAGTGCGGCAGCGTGTGTGGAGCCGTTTGATATATTGCTTTGCCCTAAAATAAACGGAACACAAACGTCCGTGTTGTACAATGCCGTAACAGCGATAAAGATTTACGCCGCACGGACGACATGCCGGATTCGGCAAGAGTAGAAGACCTCGCGTACGTTCCAGTGCTGCGTGCGCACACGGGTTTCCAGCCTTACGAACTATGCGACTATAATAACGCAACGTAACCTAAGGTCACCTTTATTATCACGTAAAGGTTGTCTGGTACAATTTCCACGGTCATTTATGTATCATTTTCAGTATACGTATTTCTAAAACACGAACGTAACTAATATGATTTTATATTATCTAACCTAGTCTAAAAATAATAATGATGTATTACACATAAGATATTATAAACGAGACACACTTAAAAACTATACATTTATGCTTTACACTGGTTGGAAGCTAAAAGCGTTAGCTGAAAACATTTTAGGTACGATGTTGATGCCTACCTACCCTTACTAGAGATGGATTAGATGATTAACTACTCATAATAGAACGGCTACTTGAAGGCCTGATTCAAGCGCGAGTAACACAATCACGTATTGCAGTTTTGATTCTCGCCTCGGTCGGTCTCGCTAGATTTGTTTATATTGTTGGATTTGTGGTTTAATGATGTTCTACTGCTACTACACTACTACGTTAATCTACTTGCGAAAAAAGCACATGTCGGTCGACAGTAACGAGAACCGCCTAAAGCAGTTGGACCCGGAAAGCCAAACAAAGGTGAGGCACAACGACCAACTAAATGGTTAGTCCAAAGAAGCCGCCAGCTAGACGAATCTGTGAAAGGAGTAGAAGCAGCTTGTCTTTCGATGAATCCGTACATAAGGCAGATGGAGGCGGTTATAGTATCCCGACCAATGTTGCTACTATCTCACTCCACTAAGAGATGCCGACAGAGCACCACGGACTGTTGTCAACACAAGCGCACCAGCAACAAGGAAAACACAAGGGCGGCAACGTCAACAAAGCCATCTTTGGCTACAACAGCAACACGACGCAAATGTACTTTTTGAGAGAGAGAGACTCTCTATTCTAAAAAAACGGAGACTCACAGAGCAAGATTACTAGTAGAATTTTGCACTGAATAGTCCAGTTAATATTGCTGAATAGTCCAGACACACCAAGACCAGATAGGCATTACAGGTATCATGGGCGGAGCAGCGCGCAAGCCTTTTTTTTTGTTCTGGGAGGTTTCGGGAATGCATGATGCACATGCGCCACTAGCAGCCTGCGTGGCTAGTGTGAGACTCGCAAACCCACTAAACCCGAGATTCCTCCCCACCCCCCCCCAGGCTCGGTATTACTTTGGCATTACATCGAAGAGCGCGCAAGCCTAACGGAGTTTTTAAGTAACAACCCAGCTCTTAACCTATACGGCCTCACCTATGAAAATGACGGAATCAATATCAGGCTGGAACAAAGTAACCCAAGCTTTTAAGAACATACTGCAAGAGAAGACAAGGGCCTCCCTTCGAGTCCGCTCGCGCCTTCCCGAGGCTCCCGGGGAACACATCCGCCTGGAGCAGTAGACTCGCCCCGCCCTGACTGTTTGATGTTATGCGCAAGCAGTTCCCAGTCAGCGTGGGGAACGGGGACACGACTGGTTTTTAGTGGGTTGGAGTCCCACACTACCGGCCCGCACCTGAAGGGTGCTCCCTTACTGGGGTGCCCGCGTGTGCAACCGCATTTTCCAGCTAGTCCTCTAAAAAAAAGGCATTACAGATATATAAATAGTACAGCAATATACCGCGCAAGAAAAGCATACATTACATAAACACTGCACGACTTTACAGTTGACTTTGAGATGGTCAGCAATGGTGCCTGCCAGACACTAGCAGAAACATAACATAAGATCACCTTTGTTGTCATAGTAAGGGAATGTATGGTACAAAGAACCATGGTCTGATATGTATTGTTTACACATATACGTGATTGTGGCGTGAGAAAATTGCTAATTGGCATGCGAATCAGGGCAATCTGGATTTGCATTGCATGTGTCCACCCACTGATCACCCACCAAGCAGACAAGCCGTTATACGCTCAATATAATAATTCAAGACGAGTCACGGCTTTAGGAGTAGTGGATTGCTGGGTACTTAGGTTATTAAATAAATAGACATAGAAAAGGCGTCCCAGCAGGTCGCATATTATAGGTCAACTTGTAGAACAGTGAGTCCATACTAGAAGCAACGTCGACCGTCACGTCTTGGGAGCACCTCACACGTAGGGGCCTCGAAAACGTGTCTTGCATTCCTCCTACCAATTTTCTTCATTTAGCCAGATAACAATTTCAGAACAGAGAGCAGCTGGCTTCCATAACCCTTTCAATGAGTGTCGCTGCACATTTTGGCATTATCGTCACTGAAGCATGTCGGTCAGAGCCAGCTATCTGGGCGTCAGGGTCGGTAACATTTTCCGGAAATGCATATACAACCTATTCTATATATGTCCAAGATTAATGGTGAAACGAATGCCGTTTCCGAGACCTAATAAACCCGTGTAATGTAATGTAATTAACAATACCTAAAGGTGCTGTAATTATCAATAATAGGAACGGAAAGGAGCATGTGAGTGTAGGCGAAACAAAATATTTGTAAAAGCAAGTGTTAGCATAAAGCAACCTATATATAAACATATTTACATATATATCAGGGGTCGATTACCTCACTTCAGTGTGGCATGGAGCGGGAAACAATCGAGTATATGGTTTCGGGAAAGCACCACAATCCCAGTAGGATATTAGGGGTTTGTCTGACGTCTGTACTTCACTGAGCATTTTGTTCGGGAGACAAAGAAAGCTCCAATAAGCAAAGAAAACAAAATCTGATTCATCCATTACACGCTCCCGTTGGATAGGGATATCCGGAAGCTGTGGGTAATTAAGATGGATACGTACTTTACCTTTACCTGGGAACTAAGTCCGTCATTTCAATAGGACGACATTGAGTGTATGAGCCTGTGACGCCCTGTCCTGGTAGGGTGGAATTACATGAGTTCTGGCTTAACCGTAGGTTCTGGTCGAACACGTCAACATAATCCATCATTATTTCAATCGATATAATAAAGATAATTGTATATACCTTCGCAATGTTAGCACTTCGGAGTAGATAAGAGCACTCTTATTGTTGAATTCATCAAGCACCGTGCAATCAATGTATATCAATGGGCCGCGGAGGGAACACAACTCATAAAGTTCTTTATTGAGAATGTCCTGGCAATCTTATGATCGGCGTGGTTGACTAGAAGAGTGACGAAAATGACCCTGCGTACTGGTTGTATCCATTCATGCCGTGTCTCGGTGCAGCTGTGAAATTCATGATGTAGTCGAGAAGTTGCTCCATATACCGGTTGAGAATCATCGACAGAATCACACGAAGTACATCGCGTGTACCGGTGCTGCCCGCAAGCAATGCTGAAATAATCAAAGTAGTAGCATTAGTTTACAATAATTATCGTCTCCCTTTTTTCGTTATCCCTGCGCATATCAGTGTATGTAATAGTGAGTAACATACTGGGTTTAAGTGGAGATGCCGAATCGGAAAAACTTAAGATTGGGCAGTGTACTCGAACGCGCCTGAAAAGCCATTTCATTATGTCTATTCTGACCAGAAAAGTGCCATCGACCGTGCTAGCCACCGACTATTCGCAAAACATTGACCAGTTGGAGGGCTCAAAATCAGATTAATGGTGCCGTGCGTAAGTTAACAACCGATTATCTAGGGTGTGCGTAGACAATTTCCTCAGCCTCTACATCGTCACTGCGTATATTATTTTTATCTGAGCGTAAATTATTTATACTTATAGCAGCCCTGCCTGCTAGTTGAGGTAAAGCACTTCGAATACGGAGACGACCTTAAGATTCATCAGTCAATTTGGGCCCGCCCTGCGCACAGTACGCTGCACGTTGGTGCGCCAAGTGGTTTGTTGTGAAAACATCGCAACCAAGGCTTCGATCTGAGGTATTCAACGCTGAATCACTTCGTTCCGTCACCACTGTACGTGATCTGGATGTCCAGATCAGAGCCGATCAGGTCAGCGTGAGTGCTCGATTGTGTGGGAGTCCAACCGAAAAGTGTCTTAGTCCCCTTAAAGGTGTGCACAAGCACTTTTTAAAGACTTGTTTGAGCTATTCTATAAATGCGACCCTAGCTAGTATGCCGACACCGTTGCTTTATTTGAGTTAGTCAAGTTCCCTTAGCCCTTATGTCAGTTCAAAGGTATTTTAATAGTTCAGTCTCTCTGCTCCCCGTTTCTGTGCATTATATATAAATATTATATATTATATTTCAAACAATCCATGCAGGCATCTCTAAGGACACATACAAAATCTCTGTATATACTAATCAGTCCAAGGACGTTATAGAGAACTCCTGCAAGCTACTCAGGTGACTAACCATTAGCAACCGATTAAAAACTACCTTTTGTTTAATCATTTTGTGCCGACAAATATGTTAGGGGACACAATTAAACAAATAGTACCAAAAAATTCGATTAGGCATCGTCATTAAATAATTACTTCTTCACTTAGGGGAGCGTTCTTGACACGGGAGCGGGTCAATGATTCGAGGCCTGAAGCCTTAGCCGTGAAGACGTTTTACCTCTCTTCCTCTATTAAAACTGGTCTGCGATCCCAGGCCATCTCAAAATCTCCTTATTAGTTTCAATAAATATATCAGATGGGCTGTGAAGACAATCTGGCTGAAGCCCGAACACTCTGTGCTTAACGCCTTTATCTACGCATACAAACGCGCCCGCCTACATGTCTATTTTTGCTATGGCCAAATTACGCGCAAATTTAAGTTCCAATCGATAAGCATCCCCCATATTTTTCTCCGGAAAGAGATGGGATTATATTCATACAAAAAACGTATAACGATGTCATAAGCGTCGCAAACGAGTATTTTGGGTCTAAATATTTTGAATAATTCACACGTGGTATAAAAGCATTTAAGCAATTTATATATATATATATATATATATATACAATTGAAAGTAAAGCACTGCACCCTTGTGTATACTTTAACCCTTAGGTAAGTTATACCAAACTGTACAGTAACGGGCTGGTACTACCGGGTTGATAACAACTGCAGTGACCTGTGACAAGCAACCCTTAACTGCACTTTACTTAACATTTTTACTTTTTTTGTAGGCATAGCACACGGCTGCTAACTACGCAATGATATAGGTTGATTATTTTATTTACATACATGGAACCCTAAATGAGCATTTTAGTGGGTCTGAACTTCTGGTAGATTTTTCTATGTGGTAACACCATCTTTATAAATAAGCTACAGAACACTATCTAAGCTACGACTAGCCTTACTGTTTTTTTATAGTCTAGACATTGTGCCACATATGTGGGATGCATACAAAGTGTCATAAAAACGATTGAGAAAAACCTTTGTAGTTTTAGCCTGAAAGCAAGCAAGACCACATATGAGGATTTAAAAACTGACCTAAATATGTGAAAGTTATATCGTAAAGAGAAAAAGACGTTTAACTTGAAGCAAACGAGCCCAGTGAAGCGCAAACAATCGAGAATGTTCTTTATAATATGTTGCTTTATCTGAATAACTAATATATATTAGCCAACACGTAAATAATTATAACGTACACGGAGAGGCTGCTTCTTAACGAAACGTTGCGTGGCCTTCTTTCTGCCAGACGAGACGAAACTCCTTCATGTGGCCATCTCTAAGTGCACTGGATCAGTGTTGTCGAGACATACAGAACATGTAATGGGTATTATATATATATATATATACCAGTAGTATAGTGAGTTCAGTGAAAGAGCTTACGGGCAAGAAGCACATTTCTCGGGCGTACTCCAAGTCCGGGGTAAGGCACCTGAAGTGGTCTTCCGACTGATGACGTCGGAACGTCGCCGGGGTCGTCTCCAGTTGGTTCAGGCTCATCCGAACCAAACAGCGAACCGTGGGCCTGTGATATGAGGACAGCGGTCACTGCTACCAGCAAGGCAAAGGTGACACTGTCTCTTTCACGTGGTTGCATCGTGTTACCCAGTCAGTTGCACTGTTGGTTGATCTGTACACGCTAAATCGCCGGCTTCAGACCACAGTTTGAAATCGGACCGACCACAAAGGGCACGTTTTAGCAACCCACTACTAAATATGTATCCAGGCCTCTCAGGAACGACACCACCCCAACTCGTTATTTACGCACGCCCGTCTAGATCTGTGTATAGCACGACGAATGTCCAATACAAGATGCTCTTCTGTGCGCGGTTGCCTCGCGCCGTACTTTGTGCAATCTTTAAGATCTGTTTTCCTTGTTCCCCTTCCTTCCTTGAGCACTTTTCAGTTTGTCTAAGGCTTTTCTCCCGACGGTTCAACACTTTTGGCGCGTGCCGTAGCGTGCTCGCTTTGGGTGCATATGAAGATGAAGCGCCGACCCATGTGGTGGTGGTGGTGGTAGAAGGAATGTTTCTGCGGCCAACGGCAAGTCGTGAATCTGTCACGCCACTGACGGCCCGACGAAGGTTGGAGTATGCGCATGCGACTTCAACCACGCGCGCTGTGTCAATGATGCGACACCCTAGCTGCCTGTATCTTTCCCCTGCTCTTTCTATCCTACAGCCCCTTCTTTGGATCCTCGTCCTCTCTCCCTCCCTCCTTTCCGTCTGTGTCTTTAAGCGTTTCCTTTTGGTCTCCGTCTCGCTTCGTTTTTCCGTCGCCGCCTGTACCGATGGTAACCCGCCGAGGCGGGCATTTCGTACGGCAATCGTGCGATCGTAAGACGAGACTTAGAAAGATAAATGGACATTGGCTTGGCAATTTATGATCCGTCGGTTCGATGACAACTGCGGCTGGACAGATAGCTGGATAGTCAGTGAATGGCGTTGTCACGGGCCGGGTGTCACGAAACGAGTTTTTTTCTCGCACATACACATCACACACATCCGGAGCACCACACACACACATACATACATACATACATTCATACCTAGGCATGCATAGATAAATAGTTCGATCGATAGATAGATAGATAAATAGCTAGATACAGCTAAAGGAATGATGAGAGGTTCTGAATAGCAACTCTGATACGCCGCTGTCAAACATGTCATTCGAAAATGAGGAGGATGACCTACAATGGCATGGGACAGGCCGTCTCTGGAGGAGGAACTGTGTGTGCCCATAGGTGCCATGAGCCGTCCCCGTGCCCAGCCTACGTGGCAGCGCACTGTGCACGCGCGCACGTAGATACATTTGTCTGTATAACGTTTCGCCTATCTCGAATCGCTCCTGGGCTGGGGCACAAACGACGTCGGCTGAATGTCACTCATCGATCGATGCAGCCATTGCGCCAAGCTACCACTCTCTACGACGACCAGCTCTCTCTCTTCTTGACGGGCGCCCTCTCTACCGACGGGCACACGAGGGCCTTGGGTTGGCGTTCTAGGCTCTATAGTACATAGACATGTCGTAACTCTGGCTCTGATGATGAATGGGGGGCTATTATATCGCCTTTGGTGATGGTGACACGACAGCAACAACGGCTGTGGTGGTGTTAGTGGTGGTGGTGGTTGGTAATAGTTCTCATCGGAGACCACTCGATTCCGTCACGTCAAGAGGATGGCGACCGTCCGACGGAGATTCGTGCGAGCAACGACGACAATGAAGAAGATTTGTGGTTAGCCCGCACACACCCATGTGCATATACATATATATATATATATATATATATACTCACCCATATAGCTACCCAACAAACGGCAAATAAGCCGAGTCAATGGGCAATCGGTTAAAGTATCGTGCTTGAAGAGACAACACTCTTTCAACACGTCACTACCTGGCAACTTATCGACTCCTACGAAAGCGTACCCGGATCAGGATCACATTTTGACAGGCAATCGGAGGGAATTTTAGAGAAGAGGGCCGAAGTGGAACTTAGCAGATTGATCGCAGAAACGGAATCGTTCGAAACGTTCTTTGTGAGTCTACGTGAGGCGTGCTTATTAAACCGTAGGATTATCTTCTTGATTGAGCACGCCGCCACTTCACGTATTATATAAGGTTATATTATATTATGTTAAACTATAACTAAAAGAACTATTATAAGACATCAACAATATGCATATCGAACATAACACTTTCCAGACGACAACACTGTACGTGCATAAAACATTTCTCTTTACAAAATATTGGGCCTCATGAGTCCTGTGTTCGTAACCTTTGGCATTGTTTAGCCACTGAGAAGGTTTGAGTTCATCTGAGTCCCCCAATAGCACATCGGAGCGTGCTGCTTTGATCCTTATATATATATATATATATATATATATATATATATATATTGCACAGCGGAGCATGCTGTTTTGATCCTTATATATATATATATATATATATATATTTGAAGGGACAGCCTTCGACTATAGTCTTAAAACGGCCACAGCCGCTGCGGTGAGGCTAACCTGTTTAGTTTATTACCTGCGGTCACCATCCATGCCCAATAAAAGTGCCAACGAGTTTCTCGTTCACCACTCTCCGCGGCAGAAACGGTAACGGCCAACCACACCAACGCAGTACAGCAAAAACAGCGTTTCGGCAATAATGACACTGATTCTTCTGCTGCCTCGTTTCTCGCTTGTTATCCTATATATATATATATATATATATATATATATATATTATATATATATATATATATATATATATATATATATATATATTACGGGCTATTCCGCTCAGTACGTCAATTACAGCAGCTGTTAATGAGCTGGTGTTCAGTTCTATACATTTCATAACGTGATATCGGTCGATTTCAATTTCACCACAATATTTACAAACACTTCGTTGATTTGGAAACATTTTCCCTTTAGGCAGAGGTATTGGTGGTATCCGTGCCAAGTTATTCTGCAAATTATTGCTCTGTTCTGTTGCAGATCTTTTTCCATCTGTTGCTAAGAAAAGCGGGTCCATCTGTAAAATTGTTGATTACAAAGTTCCAGTTTTGCCGTTCTCTGTGTTCCTTGTATGCCTCAAGCGCTTCGGGATTAAATTGGTAATTACGGTGCTCTAGGTCTTCTATTAATGTGGACTCATTGCACATTTGCAGCACCAGCGTAGACGAGGCAGTTTTTGATAAGCCAAGCGCTCTTTTAAGAAACATAGTTTTAATCTTGTCGATATTCTTGAGGTTGTCTAATGTTAACTTGGAGGATATAGGTCTGAGGCAATATGATACTGTGGAAAGGATCTTGAGCTTAAATATAGTGAGTGCAGTCTTAAGGTCAACTTGCCGGAGATCCTTCAACATCATGGTTAAGGACACCGACTTTACTCTAATTTCTTCAATATGTCTAGTAAAACACAGTTTGGGCGTCAGTATTACTCCCAAATATCTGAAGTTGTTGACCAACTCAAGTGCATGCCCACTTATCTTTATGTTATAGTCATCTTGAGCATATGCTCCTCCTCTGCTAAAACGCATCACTTTTGTTTTCGACACGTTGATGTTCAGCTTATTTTTGCAACACCATCGTGCAGTCTCATTCAAGTAAAATTGGAGGTGCTGTCTCGATTTTCCCATAATAACTAAGTCGTCTGCATAAAACACGTGGTGAGCTTTTACTTCTCGA
>QVRM01003436.1:0-40000 GCA_003439945.1 Dermanyssus gallinae
AACCCGCGCACCTATGTGTCTCCTCCGCTCCCAAGGCGCAGGCGAATACACCACGTCACCGGGCACTGAACGAGCCTAGCGAAGGGCCAGCTTTCGTTCACATCATACGCCATGCCTGGGGTTCTTGACGGACTTGCTTGTCCGATGTTAAGCGCTTCTTTATGTTTTGCTGGAGAGGCAACGTGGTGTTTCTCTGGTAGTCATGGGCTCCTATAGGGATGCGGCATAAAGCATAATTCTGCCGCAGTTCGACCGAGGCTTTAGCAGCTTTTTTTTGCTGCGTGACTACATGGAGTGTTGTTGTGAGCTCTTTATCCAGGATGACGCCCAGTTACTTAACCGTGCATGTGAGTGCTACTAGGTGCATTTTCGGGCAGACCTTCAGACAATTCAAGATGATTGCCTCAGGCAATTTAAAATTTTTGCTTCAAGCTATTTAAGATATTTTCTGCGGAGCCAATTTTAGGCCTAGCATTATGTGGCGATACTGCCAAATTTCGGCCAAGCCTGCGTTGGTTGTTTCTTCAAGCAGCTTTTTTTGTCGCAGGCAGTGATGGTCAATGGCAAATCGTGTATAAAAACGACAAAATAGACTCCCGTGGATGTAGGAGGTTATCTTATTTATTATAGGTTGTATTTTATGGCGTTGGTCCTAGGACAGAGCCTTGACAAAATGACCCCGCTGTAACTGCATAGCTCGTTAAGGCTTCGTTAATGAATGTTCGATCCTTTAGGTATGACGCGTAAAATACGTAGTGAGCAGCCCACGAGGGTGTGGAAATCGCAGTAACAAGCGATCGGGCTACTTCTACTGATAGCGATAGCTGTGCGAGACGCATTTTATTCTGAATCTTCTACCGTCTACAGCACGCAGAATAGCGTCGTCTGCCGAAGCCTGCACAAGTTCTCTTTAGGCAGACTGACTACCTAGATCCTAGGCTTCAAAGAACTAGAGCTAAGATTGTTCTATTCTAAAGGATCATCGTCATCGTCTGTGGTGAGACGAAGAATTGCTGAACCTTTATCTCGGAAGGGAACTAATAACTGCCACACCACAAAACCGAGGTGTGCAAATCGAGGTGTGCAGCGTTAATCGCGAGCTAAGCGGGCCAAGTGAGGGTAAAGGGGGCTAAAGCTCAAAATTATAGTCTTGCGGTCTATCCCCGGACATTGCGATGATGTGACATGCTGCGTCTACATGGGAGAGTCAAAGAGGGCGACTGCCGACGATTTTCGCGGGTGGTGGTGTTGTGAGTCCTAGACTATACCGCCCTCCTGCTACCGGCAGTAACTACGGTTGCTGTTGTTGCTGATTGAGCTGGCCCATACCGCAAGCCGATCTACAGCAGCTGCGTGCGTAGAGGCTGGGAGGTGAGCGTGAGAGGGAGGCGATAGGAGGTTTGACACGATATCGCCAATTGGTGCGTCCGCATCGGGTTATGGAGTTCCTCGTATGTGAGCGGTCCGATCATATACGAAGAACCACTTATCGGTTCGAAGCCTCTTGGGTTTTGTGAACTGTCCGCATTGCGCCGAAGAGCGCGCTACACAAAGCCAGTCGAGGAGGTACATACAGCTCAGTGCCGACGCTGGCTTGTTTTGTAGTCGTGGCAGGATGGTTTTCGATTCGAGCTATTTGCAGGAAATGTTCCTATTGTCCTACTCACGATTGGGAGAACGTTTATGAACGACATGCTTATGACACACTTACGGATGCATCGTCATATTTAAGACCAGATAGGTGAGTCGATTGACCCGTAGAGTTACTTACTCATTGTGTTGCCAGCTCGGCCAATATCTAGCTCTATGGGAATGTAGGACCCTTAGGCACTTGCCTATTTCGTAAGTTTGTAGAGTGTAAACAGTTTATGCTTTCTTGCATATCGAGCCGAAACAACAACAACAAACAGTAAATATAATTACAGCAACAACAACAAACAGGAAATACAATTACAGAAACAACAACAGACAACATTATCAGCAAAAAATACAATTAACACTAACAATATTCACGACAGCGATAGCGACAGTGTTTGCAATTGTACAGCGGCGCGTTTCACCTCCGTTTCTATGCATACAATCAGTATGATGTATATAATTAGACCCTTTACGTTTGCTACATTCGATTTACATTGGCATTATGGCCAGTTCAGGGAATGCGTTGGTTAATACGTGTTATATACTTATATATATATCTATATCCTCTTGCCAAAAGCCACCCAAATGCTGGTAGGGAAGGCGAAAGGAAGTCGAGAAGGTTGATATATATATATATATATATATAGAAAATATTGTGATGATTTATTAATAATTTACAATACGTTTGCACACTCGGCAGTGCTCGCTTTAATGAAAATGGTGGTAAAAAGGTGTCACGTGAAGTTAAGAATCAGTTGTCCGTGTCCTTCCTTGATGGTAGCCCCCGCTCTTATGGACCCGGTGCGAGCGGTATATCCTCAAGGTTCCTTGCAAAGTTAAAACGATGAGATCCATAAGATTCCTCTTCGTGACGCCGAGCCCCAAGAGCGTTCTCGCAGATTCGGAGTCCCATACACCACTCATAGAGATAGTGATGGATACGAATCTGCGAGGTTTTTGCGGGTCGCGGAGCGCAGCTCTTAGGAACTCGACGTCATATTTGGTGATCTTGTCCTGCCGCGCTTTTGGTTGCCGCGTCCCGGTTCGGGCCGCAAACCTCGGCATCTAAACCCCAACCTCGGTAGGTGTTGTTATTACGAGGTCGGGCTTTAGACCCGGTGCGCCCGGTCGACGGAATACTCGCTCACGAACCACCTCATGACCCCTTTCGCGGAGAAGACGCGCCACGCGATCATCCGGGCGTCCCCTGGCCAATCTGGCACGCGTTGGTAGTGCGTTGATCCTGAGCTTTAGTAGGTTTAAATACTCCTTACCAGATAGGTAGGGCATACCCTTAATCCTGTAATGTACAAAGGACGTTTCGAGTGTTTTTTTAAAATGTGCCATGCAACGTGTTGTGTAGTTGCTGAGACCAGTAATCGGTCTCTTGTGTAGCGGTCTCAATAGAGGTTCCCAAGCGCTCGCATATATATATATATATATATATATATATATTTAATATTGTTAACAGCAGCCTAATTGTTTGTAGAGACAAGCTCAGTGTTCACTATACCTTAACCCTATTTCAGGTTCTCTACTCCATCAAAGCGGGGTTTGGGGGCATCGCGTTGTTCACGCTGAACGCCGACGACCACATGGGATCGTGCGGGTCGCGCAGGGGTCCATTTCCGCTCTTCAAAGCGATTCATGACAACTGGGCGAGAAAAGAACCCCAGAAGGACAAACCAGTCTAGTCCTGATAAGAGCAGCGGCAGAGAGAAGAGTAACAAGACAAAGAAGAAGTCGCTGCTAACATTTCAGAAAATGTCGAGTCCATCTTGGCAATAATAACAACAACTCCACGATGACGACGTTGAATCTTGAGGTATTGGCGGCTGACCGCCGTTTCGGTTATGCCCATTGCTCCCTAGCTGCATTGCGGTCTCTGCGTGCAACCGTAGCCACGGAGCAAAACGGAGAGAGAATGCACGCACCACATTCAAACTACAGTCGTAATTATGACGCCGTTTTTATTGGTTGCCGTCATTCCTAAGACAGAATTCCTGTACAGATAGGTCTGTACTCAATTGCCATTGACATTACTGGCCCTATCACTTGCACTGCTGTGTGCTACATATATATATATATATATATATATATACTAGTGAGGATAGCAACATGCATTGGGTACAATGAACGAATATGGATGCCATTTTATAAACTACCTTGAAGGCAACACCGTGACAACGTTGAAAGTGATAAAAAAATAATTGAACAAGCCAACTGTTGCGAGTTTAAATTAGACTAAATATAAACACAGGGTATATATATATATATATATATATATATAAATGTGCAAGGAACGAATTCATTCAATTCAAATGCCTCAAAATCAGAATAGCGCGGCAGCAACTCAAACTCGGCAAAGAATTCTTACGGTATAGCACAATAGACGTGCCATTTTTTAAATAAACTGATAGAAGCAACTTGTCGGTATCTTGGTCTTTCTGGCTAGTATGTAAGTAATGTTTAACCCTGTCGTATGCATCATAACAGGGTATCAGCGTAGTCATCGATTCCCATGACAAAGTGCTACATGGGAGCGTTTACTGAATTAGGCTCCGGGAACATACATTGCATTTGGCAAACCGCGCCGAACAGAGATCTGTACTGTCACATATATTGAAACAATGCACTGCGACATGTATCTTGCCACTTACAGCCAGATCCTCATAAGATAAACAAAAATGCCGTAAGCAAGCAGTAGAGTAGTAGTCTTAGTTTTTACAAAAACGTTCAACAAATCGTATATTTAGTTATAAAACGAAGCCCGATGGTTTTGCAACAACATTAAAAACACGTTTATAGATAGAAAATTAAACCTAAAACTTGCCGGCAGAAGTTGTTTTAGCTTTTTTTCTTTAATAAACGACAATTTTTCGACAAACAAGAGGCTCTTGCTTGTATATAGGTTACTAGAGTTTACCCGACAGCCTGCATGCAAAGCAGCATTATCATGAATTCGTCCATGACTTTACATGTTGGCATGTGTGTTTTTTACTTATAATAATCTGCAACTAATAGAGATTTATGTTAGATATAACAATAATTGTTTTAAAATAGCTTCCTGATACTGACATGCTGTTGTAATTTGACTCTTCTGAAACTTCATATTTAGTATATCTATGCGCGTACATGTGTGTACAACTTGTTGCCAATGCTTAGCACAAATTTATTGAATGCCGCCAATTAAACAAAATGTTGCCAGTTAGTTGAGTTCGTTTTGGAAAGATATTTGATTTCTAATTAAATAGTGCTACCAAACCATACCTGCTAAAAGGTATGATTTTTCTAACAAAAACAGTAAATTAAGTTACGATTTTCTTTCACGTTTTATTTAGAAATCTGTTTACGTTATTATAAAACTAATAATGTTTAGGCCATTATTACACTTAAGTTGCAATAACCGACATATTATTTAGCGCAGGTAAAATGTCCATACTATTTGGCCGTTTTAAAGGACTCTTTACCCAAATAACACTCTACCATTTGTTAGGAGTATCACAGATTTTGCTTTGTTAGTGTATAACTGGTATATATATATATATATATATATATATATATATATATATATATATATATATATATACATATATACATATATACATATATACATATATATATACATATACATATATACATATATACATATACTTCTGAGCAAGATGGCTTAGTGGCCAAGCCTTTGCTTTGCATTCGGGAGGCCTGAGTACGAGACCCTGGCCGGCCACTCTTAAATTGGTTTTCATGGTTTCTAATTTGGACAAGGTAAATGCCGGAGTGGATTAAAAATCAGATATGACATGGAAAAAAAAACGTACACAGGCACTACCCTTACGGAAAAACAAAAAAAAACAGATATATATATATATATATATATACGTGGTACGCTTACTTACAGTGGCAATAAACATTTATATTACGACCGCATTATCTTCAGCTAGTAGAGGCACCTCCCGTTAATCTTTCCATTTATTGGGCGGCTGCTGCGCAATGGTAGCTATAGAATCCCGAAATGTCAAACAGGCACAAGTTATATCGGGACAAAATACACGTCGAAGGAAGAGTTCGCCATAGAGTAAACTCAAAGGCTTGTCGTACACAAGGACAACGCAGACGTTTCATACCTGTCCCATTTATTCAGAGTACTACGCAAACATTTTAAAGCAATGTTTCAATAATCGAATATGATTCCCGTAACAATGCCAATCGAGGTCAAGCTTGCAGAGGATTGGGAAGAAGCCCTGGCTGCTTCGATGGAATCTCTCATTCGGGACTTAGAGGTATTGGTGCCCATCCAATTTTCAGGCGCAACAAAGCCTTCGGCCCTGATCTTGCAAGGTAGGGACACCAAAATATGCTACGTTATTATGGCCACTCTTCACAGATCTGTTTAGTCGCTGTCTTAGCAAATGCCGGCTACCAGAGCGTGTACTCTGGAAGTCATTCAAAAGGAAAAGTAAATTCTTACAGTGCCTACTTGTTGGCGTAGCGCCGCCAAGGAGAGCTGCATCTACTGCAAATGAACGTTGCAGGAGATACCTGCTACTCTTTCTATATGGGTCTCAGCATGTAGAGAGTAGCGGGAAAGTGTTTCAGAGACGGCAATGCCCTGAACCGACGGATATTTCTTGCTATGCGCTATCCTTACTTTAGAGGGTGTCATCTTATATGTATATATATATATATATAAATATATATTAGACAAACAGTAAAATAAATTAAATTAATCTGTCAGAGGGCCTGGGCCGAGAAGGCCCACGAAGCTTCGCTTAGTTCGCTGCTTGAAGAATGCGGTGATGACCAGGACAAATCACGCTTTCTAGCAGTCGCTCGCCCAGGAGCAGACGACTGGTTGCATGCACTACCCGCTGACTCACTGGGTACCCGCCTTGATGACCAATCCACCCGGATATGCGTTGGCCTGAGATTGGGAGCTGATTTGGTTGAGCCACACAGATGCTCTTGCGGCGAGCCCGTTGGGCGACTCGCCAGACACGGCCTGTCTTGCGCTCACGCGCGGGCCGCCGCCCAAGACACACTGCCCTCAATGAAATACTTGCAAGATCGCTGCGGAGGGCGGGAATTCCCTGCGTACTGGAACCACCTAGGCTTTCAAGAGACGACGGTAAGCGCCCCGACGGTATAACTTTGATACCCTTCTATAAGGGTCGTTCCCTGGTGTGGGATGCGACGGTGACCGACTCTCTGACCCCTTCTCTTGTCGGACCTCAAAGATAAGAAAATATGCGGACCTAAGTCGGGCGCACCACTTTTCGCCATTCGCGTTCGAGACGATGAGTGGCCCTGGGCCCCTCACGGTAACATTGATCTCTCGGATTGGCGGCGCGTTACAGCAGGCGGCGATGAACAACAGGGCCTTCTTCTCGCAGCGACTGGCCCTGGAGATCCAAAGAGGTAACGCGACCTCAGTGCTCGGAACTATGAGAGACTGGATGGACCCGGACCTTTGCGCCAGGGGGCGGGCAGGACTTCCTCACGAGCATGAGCGATAGAGCGGCTACGGCGCGCAGAAGGAGCAACTAGGTCGACGAGCAGCAACATTGTGAAGCATTATATATATTCTGCTAATAAATAATAATAATACTAAAAAAAATTAATAGATAAAAGGCTAAAAACGCCTTTCAACCGAGAGCTGTGGTTGTGGCAAGCAGTTTTCTAACCAGGAATCGTTTGAAGTAATCTCTGCCTTTATTGACTTCACAGGAATATACTATGCACCATTACGAAGGTAGGGCGATCTTCCCTATGTTACCATTTGAAGTTTGTGTAAATAGGTTTGGAGTTGATAACCGTTCTTGCAGGTAAAGAGACGTTTACCAATCTTCACTTGGCTGTTTTCTCAAACTTGTGCAACATTACCAATATAAATGCGCCGGAGCTCATCACTCCAAAGCAATGCGCAACCAAAAACCATCCAATCATTCTTTCTTCATAAAAATAGCCCGACGTAGTATAGGCGAAAATCCACATTTATTTGACCTATTCTGAGGATAGTCTCGGATCACTTACTGTGTATCCGTTTCGAGATTTGGCCCTTTGTTGGCACTACTTTTAGTTTATTGTGCTGGTTATTTAGTCTCAGGCATGTTATGGCAACAGCACCTAACTGAAAAAGAAAAGCCGCTTTTTATTTGCTAGTGCTATCATTCTACACAAGGGCTACAACTAGCTTGAAAGGACTATCTTTGCAGAACGTTTAGCTCTCTCTTGCAATTAGATTATAAGCACCAGGTCTTCAATTACAAATTGGTTACTAGATAATCGTACTTCACAAGTGTCGATTGTCTCTAATAGAGACATTTTTACAGTACGATGTATGTTTTCTCTTCAAGACCAATATGATTACTTTTATTGGTTTGATCGAGACCATATTTTTTTATTCTCCTTAAAGAAAAGTCTTTGCGTAGCTCTCAGAAAGGTTTAATCTTCTCACCAGCTTAAGTCTTAGGTGTAGCCGCCCGGCCACTCTTAAATTGGTTTCCATAGTTTCCAATTTAGATACGGTGAATGGCGGAGTGGGTTAAAATCTATCACGACCTGACAAATGTGCAGGGACCACAGATGTCCCAATAAACAGAGATGGTGCATTACCATCCAACCCCCCCCATTATCACATATGACCAGCTTTATACCTGCCTCACGCCAGTATATCATATGAAGTCTATTTTCTCGGGTGCACTGCAGTATAAGCACTGAGAAACACACGGATTTTTCCCGCTTTATCCGAGTAGGTATAAGCACTCATAGGGTATGATGCTAACGCCAGATTAGTGTGCCTACACAAATACATATGTATATATATATATATATATATATATATATAATCTTTTAGAAATGTGAGTCGAGGGAATTCCGAAATTATTCGGGCAACGTCGTCATTAACGCTGGCCGGTCTCATATACCTATTGTCCAGAATGGATGGAACAGTCTCGCTAACCATAAGTAATCTTGGCTAATTAATACAACGTGCATAATCACCGCTTGATTGGAGCTGGGGACGTGCCACGTTATCGGACTGCAGAACATTCCACCGTATGAGGTTTCTGCGGCAGCGGCGGCGAGTTTGAGGCGTCTCAAGTCTGGACTACCGTCACTACAACAAATTTTCCCCTACGTATATAAATATACGCACATGAGGAATTTGTCGAAGACACGTTTTGACGTTTTTAGTGATTGTGATGCATGGCGAAGATTGCGCTGGTGCTTGTGTTGGCGGCTTGTGTGGTGGTGATGATGACGATGATGGTGGTGGTGGTGAAGATCTTGGCAGGACAGAGCCGCAGGCAGCTAGAAATGAGTCATTCTCTGCGCCGGACAGGGGCGGCGTATCTCTGCGTAAGAAGCGAGAAGACACAGAGAGAGAGAGAGAGAGAGAAAGACACTTAGATGGATACATAGGTAGATAGGTAGAAAGAGGTTGCAAGACGGTAGGACAAAGGGCGAAATTGAAATTTGTTCGAAAATTGCTCATAGTTCGTTACCTTCGTCTAGACAACCAGCCGCGCCCACTCTCCACCGGTGCTCCACGACAGATGAGCGATTTGCCGGACGAACGGTCACAGTGACCTACACGCTTATATAGATACACATTTTTTTAAATATTATTATATACTAGTGTACTGTACACTGTTTGTACGGAATATAATTGTATAGTATACATATTATTTTTATTGATATCATTTATTATCATTGTTTTGACGTTACAATTTTGTGATCATATATATATATATATATATATATATATATATTTGAACCGACATAGCCCGCCGGCAAATTTATTTGTCCATGTTGTCTGTTATCACAATGTGGTTATTACAATATATATATATATATATATATATATATTGTTCTCCGTTAACAAAATTGTAGCACATAGGAGAGCAGTATATTTTATCTAGTACATATAATAAGTATATATACTAACTAGAGAACACTCTGTCGCTTGCTTCGCATGATTCCTTATGATATGTATGTACTACAAGCGAGATAACAGTATGAATTAGTTTGTACATAGTTAACAAGACAACACCATTCTAGCCTATATTTGCCCTGGCTCCAAAACGCCTGTTTTTTGTTGTATACACTCATATAGGCTATAGGATAGAAATCGGTTTTGTGGTATATCTTTTGTTAGTTTAACAATTTTGTGTTAATTTCAACGCTTTGAAGGACTTGCAGAATAATCGAGGATGGCAATTATCAATGGTTTAGATTTTAGCAAAGACTTTGATTTTAAAGCAGTGACTGGCACACCGTACATGTAATTTCATCTCTTTTATTGGCTTTCCAGTGCTAGGCCGCTACTTCTCAGTTAGGTCCGTGTCGATGCCGAGATTTCGCGCCACTTCCAGTTTAATAGCAAATTATTTAAGTTCATTAGTTCAGTGTAGTACCAACGGGCCGTTTAGTGGCTAGCGACGACTCAAAACGTCGAATAATTTATTCTCTGAAATCACCTATTGACTATAACGCACTTATAAAGTTATTATTGGAATATGATGTTGTATGTCGTCCTCCGCTGCTCACTAGAAACAGCATCAACAGTTAAACACCTATATAGCATAACATAAAATCATCGTTCAGATTACATACATGGGGCGTTGCTACATTTTTCGTCGTGATGGCTTTACGTGTACATGTTCCAGAACGCGTACTCCTTTCAGAAGAACGTTACTAGCTGCCAAATAGGCGTGCCGTATTTTAATTTGCATGTGCCCATTTGGCCACCTGGCAAGCAAACAATCCGTTTACAAACTCATAACTGGTCACGAATTTTGGAAAGATGAATTGCCCCAGCTTCTTAGGTTATTAGAGCGTACATTAATACGGGTAATCATTTTTTGTTAGCTGACGTAGCGCAGATGTGTTGGCTTACTCGAAAAATGAGTCTATACTAGGAACAATATCAGCTTACATGCGTGGAACGGAACCCGAATCACAGGCGCCTTAGGAACTTGTCTTAACTCCCTTTTACTAAGTTTCTATATATTTAGTCAGATGGGGTGCCCTGGCAGGGAGATCAATATGCTAGTTTGGGAAGAACAAGCCATATATAAAGGCGAGTGTAGACATGAGATGTCGTTAGAATAAAGAATCCTTTTTTATATACATATAATCTCTATTGCCCAACTAACACCTGAATTCGTGGTATTCAATGCATTTATACAAACGGTAATGTTCAAAGCCAACAACACGATAACAACCAGAAAAACAGCGATTATGATAATTCCTTTGAGACATAGAAGTTCACCGAGGTTACTTTTTATGTCTCAAACGCACCATTGCCGTTTGGTTCAGCACTACTATCGACTTTCGATCGAACTACAAGGCAGCCAGAGTGCAATCATGCATGAAATGTATTCTTAAGATAAACTGTCCGTTTATAATCCAGTTATCCAAAAGCAAGTCAGAGGCTTTGTGGAAAAGAATATGCCCTATAAACAAATTGCTAAAATACAACGGAATTGTTCGATGTCCCATCTTCAATTTATGCACGGGAAAAAGGTTGTCAGTACAAGAAAAAAACTTGTTCAAATATTAGTCACTTATTTGTTTATAAAGAAATAATCATACTAGCCAAAAGAACGCCAATTGTAGCAGTAACGCAGCACTATATAAAACAATCATGATAGTAACGAAAACAACAACAGCTACAACATCAACAACAACAGCTACAGCATCAACAACAACAGCTACAACATTAACAACAACAACAACAACAACAACAACAACAAATGGGAGTAACATTCTCTTTCAAACAGCAACCTGGACAGACTTCGTTCCGTCTACCGAAGCAGCGCTTATGGTCCACTGAAGCGTCGTCGAGATTTGCCGCTAAAGCCTTGTGAAATAACAATCAGCAAAGCACTGCTCCCAAGCAAGTAGTATCTCCCCAATTTTCTGGCGCTGCTCAAGCGTGACCGCGAACCGGCAGCTCTGCTGGCCCGACCCGCCATCCTCGTCGTCGTCGTCGTCGTCTGGTCGCGAACCCAGGGAACAAAGAAGACATGTGGTGGTAGCCTGGCGCACGTTCGCTGACCATCTCCCAACCCCGATAGATTGGGAGATTTCCGGGGATGGTTCAATCTGAGGGAAGCGGATTTGTCCTGACCGAGACTCACATTCACCTTCTTCGCCTGCTCAAATGCCTACCCTCACCCGGCGGGATGCTGGTCGACGCAACGCCACCCCACCTAACGCACAAGTAAATGCCTGCCAATCAATAGTTTGCTTTTCAATCTTTTAGATCTCTTTCTTAGGACTGTTTTGTTTCGAACCAGCACTGCAAGCTGCCCATGCAAGCTGAGCTTGAGCTGTGCCGCGGACCGCAAACCGCGGCACACCCAGTAACGTCCATCCAGCAGTACATTTAGAGACCAACTAAATTCTCTACTTCTAGTGTGCGCGCAACACGCAGACGCCCATTCGAGAGATAGGTCCGATTTGCGTACGGGAAACGTTCACTTCTGTTGGACCCTAAACTTACCGTACGAGCTGGCACGATTGTGGGCAAAATCTGTGATGAACGCGGGAACCACACTCGTATTGGCACCTGCGGCGTTGTCGGAAGCTTCCCACCGCTAACTAAACGAGCATATTTCCACCTAACTTAGTGGAAATGATTTCTGCGCTAACCGACAGAGGCGATAAATCCGTATCGCCGTAGCCGGCAGCCACCGAAGACGCATGCGCGAACTTTGCCACACTTTTTTCTGGACATGCCGCCCTGATGCACGCCGAATCGATGATTTGCGGATAGACAATTATCTATGTGAATATTTTAATACTTCCTTCACTTCAGAGGCAAATGAGGCCGAGCGAATAGTTGAACAGTGAAGTAGCCTTCTTGCAGCTCCAGCTGAGCTACATACGTTCTTCCGCTTCGACCAGCCGTTTAGCAGCTATTATCTGGCCTCTGGTGAAGTACCCACGATAGGTACATTTAAAGATGGCGCGCGTCACCTATATTATCACCTAGTCCCATCTCATTGGGCCTATTAAGCCAAGGCAGCAGACATCCCGACCGGTAGCCCTGATTGACTACTGGGCCTGGGGCGTTAACCACTCGGTCCAGAATTAGTGTCAGTCACCTATCCGGACAGTTACTAGCCTTCGCGCCATGTTCTCCACAAAAACAGAGTGTGCAAGCTGTTATCCTCATTGTGCTCATTTCATCAACCGCGAGCGAATCACGCAGCAGACGAGAGTGCTGGCCTACTCTGAACGTCGACCATGTCTAAAAGATCTGGCGGAGGCAAACGCCCGCCTAGACACGCATAGCCGCACTCACCGAGGCGGCTCTACCGTCTCGTTCCTTCACACCGTTGGGTGTGGCCGGAACTTGCAAAGCCACCGAATAGGATTGGATTCTCCTAGCAGCACTAAGCTAAGAAATTGCCGAAGTTGGGTATACGTAGAATTTTCGCAATAATTTACGTGTATATATATATATATATATATATATATATATATATATATAAAGGAAAAGTTTCATCATGCACGTTGCACACTTAGGAGTGTGTGGATATTGACGGCTAGCCATTGACGCAGCGCAGGATATCTGGCTGAGCCTCTCTGTGCTGGGTAGAGAAAAGCAGAAGTCCTTCATTCCTGATTCACCGGCGGCTGTCTGTGTCCTGCTAGCTAGCTACCTGGCTGCCTAGTTTAGGAGGAGATTGGCGCAAGCTAGCAACGCTCGCACTATGTCCCTATATAAATTTAGATATAGGAGTAGTGTATGCGTCTCGTCCGGGCGGTGTCTTGCACCACGCGCGCACAAAATTGAAATCTATTGATCGTGCAGCCTCTAGAACACGTAGTCGTTCATAAACGACATGATGCTACGAGCACGCACACACACGTTCAAGTGCATATGTATATATATATATATATATATATATATATATATATATATATATATATATATATATATATATATATATATATATATATATATGTATATATATATATATGTATATATATATATATATATATATATCTATGGCAGGTGAGTCGCCTACACGCAGCTAGCTTCGCTGGCTTGTACCGCTGACGTACGTGCGTGTAAAACGTTAACTAGACCCAGTGCATTTTATGGTTATCAGAGACGTTACTCGTAGCGTTGTCAACTCGGTATTTTTACCAAATAGGTAGTAAGTCTTTATGAACAAACAAAGACGAGTTACGTATTTGATAGGCTTGTAATAATAAACGCGCAATATATATATATATATATATGGCGGCAGTGAGGTTGGCCAATACGTACGCTGGTACGACTTGAAATTAACTATCTTGCCCTTCACCCGACTTCTGTATAGTCAAACTTCGGTTTCGTCTTACCTTTGAACTTGGCTGCTCGAACCTTTGTGAATGCCTTCAGTACTACAAGTTGATCCCATGTTTACGGAATTTCCGTGTAGGCTTTTCGTTTCCATCTTTTGATTTAGACCTGGGCAATTCTTATCCGAAAATAACCGCGCATGTCATCTTTACATGCAACGACGCTTACTTTACGGAAGACTAGTCTTAATTTTCGCAGAAAATCAGCATGCCTACTTCAGCCGAATCAACATTTTTTTGAAGCAAAGGATGGTAATAACCGTATTGTTCGACTCTAAAGTGCATCGGTAGCTGTAATGTCAGAGCATAGAAATGAATATATAATTATATTTAGCTACATATATAAGTAAGTACCACATATTTTCCAGTCATTTACGGAGTGACAAATGGAGAGATATGAAATGTATCAAATGTCTAGCATTATATATATATATATATATATATATATATATATATTAGATTACTTAGTCATTTAGGCGTTTGGAAGCAGTGCTTTAGTTTCTGTTGTATATAAGATGATGCTTTCCGCATTGCTGTGGTATCACATTGCTATCGCCTGTTACAAAGGTGTACAGTAAGCCATGATCTAGACATACGTGCATAAACATGCTGTTTTGTGATGAAATTCTATATAATATATATTTATATATATATATATATAGGATGACTAAGATCACGAAGAAGACGGAAAAGAGGGAGAAAAATACCACGAACATTCCATTCATTTACGCTGCGAGGAAGCCATGTTGTATGTATCAGCGAAAAGTAGTATTTGATGCATTTATGTACATTTGTATATATATATATATATATATATACATATATATATATATATATATATATATATATTAAAAATATATATATAAAACAATATTTCGTGCATGCATTTATGTACATTTGTGTATATATATATACATGTATATATATACACAAATGTACATAAATGCATGCACGAAATATTGTTTTCCGCGGGAACATACAACATGCTTAGCTCGCAGCGTAAATGAATGAATATTGGTGCTTGTTCTTCTTCGTCGTTATGTTAGTCATGCTCTATAGCTGACACTGCAGTTCCACCTGGTCGCGAGCATGGCTGCGGGTGCGGGGGTCCGGCTGCCCTCCGCTCGCTACTCGAACGCTAGAGCAGTGACCTCGCAGTGCGTCGTTGCCGCCGCCGCTGCCGCCGCCGTGACCACCGAGGCGAAATATCGTTTCGAGGGTCGTCGCGGCGGGTTTCCATTAAAAGTTGCGCCCTGGCGGTTGCCCTGCTGTTGTGTCTCTCCTTGAGTTCGTTTTCTTTGCGCCGCCAACGCCGCCCTCTCTGGAGTTTTCATTAGTGGGGTCACACCGCCAGCAGCGAGCGAGCACGAGAAGCAGCAGCAGAAGCCGCAGCTGCCGCGATAGTCGTATTCCAGCTAACTGTACCACCCCATCCTCCGCCCCCCCCCCTCCGCACCGTGACGGACGACGCCCAGCCTTGCGACGGCAACGACCGATGCGGCGAGGTGTCCTCGACCACGCCGATGACAACACAGTCTCGCTGGCTCTGCTTTAGCTCCAAATAGCAACTGCCGCTAAAGATACCTTCGCCGTCTTTCGCCGCTACGGACGCCTCGATCCGTGACGGCTCCGTCATTGCCATCTTTGTTGTTGTTGTCGATGTTGTTGTTGTTGTCGATATTATTGTTGTTGTTGTTGTTGTTGTCGTCGTCGTTGTTGCTGTGATTGTTGTTCTTCTCCTGAGTGTTATTGTCGTCATTCGTATATGTGGTAAGCCGCGTTGGTTGCCTTGGCGTAAGATGAATCTCTACAGCGGTACGAGTACCATTTTCGTCATAATCATTATCATCATAGTTATCAACACCATCACCGGCTGGTTTGGCATATGGTAGGGCATCACCGCTTCCCTGCCGGGGTTCGACTCATGACCTCTGTTCTAACCCGGGACGCCCCCTATTTGTGGACGCCCCCTACCCCAGGAGAAGAAGCAAGTGGGTATAGATGAAAGTTAAAGACATGCAAATGTTCGATCTCAGCTTGGTCTGTTTGTGCGGGGGCTCGTGGATGCGTTCGTGCTTAAACAGTGTCTAACGTATGCCGTGCGTGGGAGACGCGCGCGCTGTGTTACGCAAGTACCCAGGCGTGGCCCCGTGAAGAAGAAGATGGTGGTGGTTGAGGCACATGTGCAGATTCATCATGGTTGCCTAGGCACGCGTGTGGATTCACACACGTTCACTACACGAAAAGGGAAAATGATATTTTCCGACGAAGCCTGATTGAAGTAGGGGGTGTGAATGATTCACGTCTTTGGAGACTGTGGGCAATCTTCTAATAAGGCATCTGTTTTTGTTGTTGTTGTTACTGATTTTGCTGTCATTGTTATTGTTCTCTTTGTTGTTGTTAATGTTGTTATCGTCGTCCCGCTCCGAGTTCAGAGCAAGCTTAACCGGTACCGTAAGCTGCCTGCGGATTACCTTTTTAATCACGGTCAGCAATAGCTAGCCCCGCCAGAAGCTCAACACGAATCCTAAAATAAGCCCTCCTAAACCACCTACGCACCGCGAAGCACCTGAGACGCACCACAGCGTCTTCAACCTTGCGGAAGTACAAAACTGACATCTCTTGGCTTTCGTCGAAGCGGACGGCGATTAGTGATCAGACAAAACAGGCCCAGCAGACGACAGAAGAAGTAAAGGGCGCTTTATTTAAGACTTACCGCGATATTGCATACCTATAGATGTTGCATGATATCTTGCACATTGCTACCCTCCCAGCTACGTCTACAAGGCGACATTTTCTTTGAGACAGCTGTTGTCTGCAGTGGGAGGTGACAACGTTCCCCCCAAAGTTGGCAATATGAGGTAAGAAAGAGAAAACCGTGTTGATATAATAGAACACGCTCAAACTAAAATATGATATTTCGGTATATATATATATATATATATATTCAACAATTATAGCAATTAAGGGCATTTTGCAGGCAACGCTAACTCCCGTGTCTGGACTATATATATATATATATATATATATATATATATATATATATATATATATATGTTCAACAATTATAGCAATTAAGGGCATTTTGCAGAAAACGCTAACTCCCGTGTCTGAACTATATATATATATAGTTCAGCCATAAGTCCGTTCGGAAAGATGCATGCGCCGTACTGCGCAACCTGGAAGACAATGAAAAAAGTTGGGAGAGAGTGTTTGCTTGTGTGGCGGTAAGAGCATACCTGCATTGTATTATCCGTAAACTCCGTTTGAGCATTTATAACTTTTCGGGCTGCCCCTCAACCAAAATTTATCATCCACGGGACTGCTATCGTATTGCTTCGTAAGACGGATCCCATCAATACAAATGTGCAAGGCGCACGCGAATGCACCACACCCTCAGAATTGACTCCGTTTGAATATCTAACTCACAAAAACTGTAACGCTTGAGTGATGGCATAGTTAACGGTGTCCGGAAAGAAAATAATGCAACTCAAGTCGTAACTAAGATATGTAAAGTGTATGAGAGGCAGTAACAGAGATAGGACAGCAGTTCAATAGTGGTTTGTCCGACTTAACACTTTGTAGAGGGACTCGTCAGCAGGTTGGATGTATGGGCGCCGCACGTGCTCAGCAATCGCCACCTGGAGAAGCGTGTACTAGTGTGCGATCAGCTCCTAAAAATAACAGGAATTGCCCCTTTCTCCGTACCGTGGTGACAAGGATAAGATGTGGACACTCTATAAGAACGTTGTCCGCGTAGAAGAGCGTGGCTTGAAGAAAGGAGCGATTCCCAAGTAAATGCCAAGCCCGAAGCTCATTTTGTCAACGATAAAATACTATCAACAACTGAACAATTTGGAAAGGGCAATGGAGCAAAATCGGCCGGAATTGACCAATAGACGAGAAGTGACTTTTCACCACAACACCGCACACACAAATTTTCTCACCACCAAAAAGTTTATAGACTTCTGATAGGATATTTTGCCACGTCCTGCGCTAAGTCCCGATCTCGCTTCACGGATTACCATTTGTTTCGGCCCCTTTAGTTCCTATAACGGCAAAGGATTCCATTCTTTGGATGGTGTTAAAACGTATATAGACTATTACCTCGGGAGCCAGGATGCCACCTTCTGAAGGGATATAATGAGGAGCTTGCCAGAACTCTGAGCTGAGGCAGTTAAACAAAATGGGCAAAACAGCATTCAATAAAAGCTTTGCGTTGTCACCACACGTGTTTTCAATTATGGATGACAAATCCAAACGGACTTATGAATAAACCTAGTTTACACATACATGGGTACCTAACTAGGTTTTTGCAATTACTGTCATAGAGTGCAGATATGTTGTTTTTCTTTTTATTTCTGAAAGAAAAATATTTAGTTAAATTTTGACATCATCTCCACTAGTTTTTCTTTTCTAATCTATTGAGGCAGTGTGTTCATGCTGCCTCAAGAAAGAAGGAGTTGTACTCATCCAAGTACACCTCCAAATTATGTTTTTGCGAATATTCCCAGTCCTCACTTGACGGCTTCAGGCACCTATATGCATGAATCGAATCGTCTTCCTCTAATTGTTTATTTTTATTATTGGAGAAAGGAAGAACTGGCACGATGCCAAGTCAGGTAAATAATTTGTGTGCTTCACCAGCTTGCCTCCAGATGCGGGGGTAGGAACCTTTGTGGTTTCAACCCTGTGGGCTGGCGCGTTGTCGTGATAGGGAAACTCTCGCTTAAGGGTGCTCTTTGAAGCCCTTCCTGGTGAGTCCACAGTCGCTCGCTACTGCACCACCTTCCTCCAATCTGACCATTGCCACAATTTCACTTCTCGGGACCAAGACGATTCCCGAAATTATCCATATTAACGCTGAGAGGTTTCAGCATTAAAAAAAAAAACTGTGGGTGAAGGCACATTAACGCCTGACCCCTGCGAGATCTGGGACTTGAGTGGAGTATGGCCATACGGATGTGCTCAAGTCTCACTACCGGTGACGAGATAAAAGACGACCGGCTTCCGTTCAATTTTATCAGAAATCATTGAGCCAGAAAGATTCGCGTCTTTTGTTTTAGCCCTTTAACAAAATACGAGGCACCCAACCCAAAGTCTTCTCTAGCGATGCATATGTTAGGTTAAGCTTTCGTCAATCACAGCTCTTACACGGGCCACATTTTTCTCCTCTGTTGCAGCTTGTAATACATATTGGAATGCTCATAAACAAATAAATATATATATATATATATATATATATATATATATATATATATATATATATATATATATATATATATATAAGGGTCTCCCTGGGTTGATGGAAAGAAAACACGAATACTGATCACTACGGCTGTAAGTTTTGTTCCCTTTGATATCTCTGCTACTTTGGTACAGCGCCGCCTTGCTGGTCTGTTTCACCACTCTGCGGTCCTTCCTTCACCGCGTCTCAGCAACGTCTCATTCATACCTAACTGCAATGTCGTCAGTTCTCGCTGTTGCCGTAAGTGCGCCGCTACCAGTAACTATTCCTAAGCTATGTCTTTCTCGACCTACATAGCCGCTTACCACAACAATAACACTCCACAGTCTTACATATATATATATATATATATATATATATATATATATGATACGCAGGCCGCATCACTTACGTTTATAGGGTTGCTTTATGCAGAGTTTCAGCCGTTCGATTTGTTCGCGTTTTCCCAATCTGGGGTGTCTGTCCATCGTAACGACGGTGCCGTGTTCACAAGTGCGCCCAGCGAACGCGAAAGCATTCGTACGCCCTCGGGCGGGAGGAATGTCGGAGGTTGTGGGCGTCTTCGGAACCTGCGCCGTTGCTGCTCCTTATAAACACGGATTGCCCCCCACTGTTCGGTTCTGCAGGGTAAGTAATACGTATATATCTGTATATAGGCGCATGCATGTTTATATATATATATATATATATATAGATATATATGTTGCTTGTGCGTATCTGTTCGAACGTAACTGCCCACCTACAACATCCTGGACGAAAGGCAATATAACGACGGCAGCAGCAGCAGATGTTGCTACTGCTGTTGCCGAGAATGATGATTAAATATCCTGTTGTAGCAGCCGGACAGCCATCGTACACCCGGTGAAGACCCGGGCCGTACGTCATCGACGCTGTGTTCCGCTGTGGCTGCTTGGCCAAAGATGGCCATTTATTCGTTCGTCGTTTCCGGCCGCCCGGCCGGGCGGCCGTCGCAGCGGCGACTCACTCAGCTTGGTAGGAGCGAGTGGACTTCTTTATTCGCCACCTGCCAATTGATGGCCGTAGAGCCAAGATGATGCCGAAAGGACACGAGACAACGTTGTCGACTGTGGCCAACGAGACGCCGACGACAACGACGACGACGACAACGATGCTAAATGAAGTAGTTTTCGTTTGCATGCGAAGTAGTTTGTATCTGACGGCCGTCATTTTATATCAGCACGGGCGCAACTTGATGATGCTGATGATGATGACGACGAAGACGAGGCGAATAACCTCCGGAGTTGGCTTGGAATTGACCTACGTCTTCTGCGGCTGCTGCTGTTGCTGACCGAATCAAATGTCCCCCCTCTTCTCTTTCTCTCCTGAAGAGAGGGCCCGCATGTCATGACGTCTCGAACTGACTGACAGATAGAGTGTCGTTGTGGGTATAATATATATATATATATATATATATATATATCTGTCTTCACATTTTGTATTGTTGGCATTGACTCCGCGCTAATTGCTGCTCTGGTCGGCCGATTCGACACACCAATCGCATCTTGGTGCCCCTGTCCTGGCTGGTGGAGGCCGCTGTTGAACGGTGCGCTCTGCGCTCTTTGTCGTTTCAAGTCATGATTAGTGAGCTGCTTGCATACAATCGTTTCGAGTCATTGACCGCATATAGTGGTCGACTATTCGGTTGTCTGTAAGGAATCATTGTCTTTCACTTGACTGGTTAACGTGAATATAGTGGAAGACAAGGGCTTTAGAAGGGCCGGCTTGAGTTGTACACTCAAGAATCTGCCGCAGAATCGAGACACGAGAACACGAACTATCAAGCGTCTCTAAAAGCTGAAAGAACAAGTCGGCGCCATCTGGTCTAAGTCGTTTAGTCAGTCAAAGGGTCTCTTCAGTGAAGTTAGTTCGTGCGAAGAAGCGATTAAACGATTGGTGAGGCGACTGTTTCTAGGAGTGAGCCATTCAATAATAGGCTACTTTTATTTTGCAGTGAGGTGCAGAGACTCCACCTCCTCGGGAAAACTGGAGTTGGGAGCCAGCGTCTGGTCATTTACGTCTGGCCTAATAATATTGATGGAGCAAACGCGGCGATGCTCTTATCGACTCTTCTCGAGATTCATGGTATCCATGGCTAAATGCAACGATCTAAATGCATACTGTGCCAGAATAAACGGACTTGATAAATGTTTTACTGATGACCAAGGCATGTTGTCGGCTTCTGGGGAGATTGGTGTCGTCTCCGCGAGCAGAGAGAACATTATAGAGAGAACAGGATCCATCGCCACATCGGTTCCTACTAGAATTAAAGTAGACACCGATAATACTGCCAGGGTCATGCTCCAATTTAATAGGGTTCTACCAAGTGACATGTTTCTCGCTTTTATGTCACTTAGGCTTACTGTGTACCAGTAGTCTGTTTCAAGTGTTTGAAGCGAGGCTATATTGCGAATTATTGACGTTATGAAGTATTATAGATGTGGTCTTTACGTGTAAAAATGTGGTTAATCTGGTCACCTGGCCCCAAACTGCAAGCACCAGACAACATGTGTGAACTGCAGGTTGAAGACACAAAGTTGATGGAATGCCGTATGTTGTTAGAGGTCGGATCAGAACATTTTGAGACAACTTAAGTAAATAGGCAAGGTAATATAAATGTCTCTGCCACACTCGACTCTTGATCTGCTTCAAATAACTCGCCTTGATCATCCACATCATCGCCAATTACCTATGCTTCTATAATGAGATAATTTGTTGTGAACTCGCCTGGCCTTAGCGAATTCTCCACAACAAGTTCTCGTGAACTAGCCGCGATCAACATCCCTCCCCAAGATGCAGAGTCGCACCGTGGAGAAGTTATCTACGAGTACTTTGCGCAAGCCCCTTCCATTCATCGCGCACCTCAGCCACTCGTGAAAAATAGATTCAACTTCTCACCCCGTTGTTGACAACTGTCTCCATATTAACTTAGGATGTCCTATAATTACTTGTTTATTATAATGTATTATGTAAATTATATTAATCAAAACTGCACGTGAAATGTGAATGCAAATATTCGGATGACGTTGGCCCATTTTAGCCTCTATCCATCTAAACGCGAGCACTCTTCGGCAAAGCAAAACTTTTTAGGCAGGATTGCAAGGGCCAACAAAATTACGTTTGCCGCTGTAGTCCAAGTATTATCCCGACATATCCTATGGGATCTACAGGTTCCGGGAACCGCAATCCGTCGAGCCGACTCCTCACTTTTCTGGAGAACGCACGACGCCAGACACCAGACGTTTGGAACAAAAGATGACTGGAGTCCTAGGCCGGCCAGCCGGGTTTCTGGACCCGCTCTATTATCCCAGTTGTGAGGAAGCGGCTAAATAGACGGAAGGGATAGCTGTCTTAGCGACTGACGCAATTCCTTACGAGCCACGGCACCTTCTGAAAATACCTGCATTGTATTGGACAGGCTTCGTCGCCAGTATGTAATTCAGGAGAAGAATAATCAGTCGCTCTCAATATCTATGATTCAGAAAAAGAAGACGACGTCAACACACACTTTCGAACTGTGCACGGTATCCACCGCGGACAGGACGCAGGTCTCTGAGTGAGTACTTCGCGTAATATGCAAGAAAATGGCACATGTACTCTTGAATGACACCCGTAGCTGAAACATCATGAAGGATTTTGCCGCAGTCATTATTAAACGGAAAAATCTAATATAAACCGCGATGTGCGCTCTGCCGACGCAATCCTAAAAGAGGAGTAAGGGTTGAAGTAGTATAAAAGGAGGGTTCCAATTCTTCGCCTCGTTCTGAGGCGTTTAGGCAAGAGGTATTTAGTGGGTATTACGCCAACAATATCAGCATCGAGTCGCGCACTACCCGCCCCTAGGTGTGCGTATAAACGTTTTTTCCTCTCATAAAAAGTGATTGTTAAATTAGGCGTATCACTCCATAAGTAGTTTCGAATTAGTTGCCTCAAGTAAGGTCCTAGAGAAACTAAGCGCCGGGGTCGGCATCTATGTGCGTTCCCTTCTCTTGTCGCTGTTATGGGCAGCAATATGTTGTGCAGTATCCTTAAAGTTTTGTCAACACACACTTGCATGTCGCCTCCCTGAAACCTGGATCTGAGCTAATAGAGTTGCCGCCTATTCCACCTCCATCGTCGTAGGAGGTTTCGTTGTCGTTGTCGTCAACGAAATGATCGTATTCGTTTTGGCAGGTTTGCTGCTGCCGCTGTTTCTAGTGATAAGGTCTCGTTGTTGCTGCTGTCGCTGGTGTTGCTTCTAGACGTTGTTCGACACGCGGTGTTGGCCGTGGCTGGCGTCGGTTCTTGTCTCGGCCGTCCGCGGAACTCGCGGAAGGGCCGCTCCAATGCACACACAGGTACATGTGTGCATTTCGGTGCACGTACACACGCTCGTATGTGCGCATGTATGTACATCAGGAAATGAATCGGGGTCTTGCGTTCGTTAGTTTGTTTCCTCTCTCCAGGGGTTCATGGGGAGAGAGAAGAGGGCCGAATCGGGTAGGTCTTAAGCAGAGGAGAGAGCGTTCGGGAGAACGCAAACACACACACACACCGAGCGAAATTGAGAGAGAGGGGGGGAGAGAGCGAGAGAGAGAGAATATAGAAGGAGTCTCCTAGACATCTAATAAAAGGAGTGGGCCGTTAGAACGTAGGCGAACGAGAGAGTACAAAGTCGGATGACTAGGGATCCTTCTATGGAATACACACCACACAACGCACACAGCCCCAAGGAAGTAGCAAACAAACGAATTAAGTTCGGGTAATTCGACGACTCTCTTACACATTGAGACAGCAACCTGGACGTGGCGACGCTAGCAATAGTAGCCACCGCCGCACAATCGTCGGCATTTTGTCGCCCTCGACACTACCGCGATCTGTTCTACAGATGCTACCATTAGATTGTTATTAGAATAATTTCATTTGTAGTTGTATCCCGTTGGCAGGCGCAGGAAAGCAAAATGTCTACATACTCGTATATCACCTTCTATAGAACCACTCGTGCACAACCATTCTAGCGTTCGGCGTAACGTAGAATCTCGCCGTCGCATAGAAAACGTTTATGGATGTATGCTGCTGTCGAAATGATGGCCGTCTGATGGAGCTTTCCCGCAACGATTGTCTCGCGCCGAGTTCGTTAAGTTAGCCAAAATTGCAAGGCCATTAGGCGCGTCGTTGTAATAGTAATCCTAATGCCCTTCTAGAAAGAAAGAACGCGGTCTAGGAGGACATTTGTGACGCCAGATCATGCTACTTTTAGCGAAATTTTGCACAAGATACCCATTTGACTAAGTGCCGCAGGCTCATATGCCTTATTGCTTATTAAACTCAGCAATGTCCTTATATATGGCAATAGTTGTATAACACCCTACTGTATTCTGCATGAACCTAAAAAAATCTGTCAAACAGGTTTTGTTTTAATAGACCTACTAGCAAATATACCAGGCCCCCTTAGAAAACTTTGTGAGAGCTATAAGTTATCTTGGCTGATGGAGCGATTAAACTAACTACAATGCGCAAACCGCTAGTGTTGTCCGGTTAAACAATCGCAACCACTTGTTATTTACAGTATTAGCGAGTATTCCCACGTGAGGTTCAAGCGGGACATTTGCAGGTGAAGACTTATAAATACGCCGATGATCTCGTGCTTAACCTCGCAGTCACCTGCGACATTACAACTGTACAAATTGTCACAACATAATTGAGATAACTATAAGTAGAAGTAATAATTAAATGCTGATGTTACGACTGGTGGCACGTTTTTAATTTGTTCCATTATTTGAGATTCTCGATTTAGATGCGGTTACTAGCGCACACATATATATATATATATATATATATATATAGCAATAACATGCACATTTATGTACATGGTTATATGCATATCATAACTCTAGGTTTTACTGCCAAATATATTCATATAGTGATACATGAGGGACATTCGAGTGAAACAGTATGAAACGTCTTTGTGGGTAAAATTAAAGCTATTATTCAAAAGTAATCACCAGAAACCTGAGCACAATTATCGCACTGTTTTACGAGCCGAAGGAAGTTAAAGCGCCTTTCTTTGAGATGCTTTTTAGCACACCAAACCAATGCCAAGCGACATGTCGGGGTTATAGGGTGGACGTTCAAGCGGCTTTCACTTAAACTTAACCAGTACACAGTTTATGTGACCCTGAAGATGTTTGGGATCGAGCCCGGTGGCGTGGTGCATTCCGTCTGCGCCTCACGACCGGAGAAGACACATAGTTGCGCGGGTTTGAACCCCACCGTTGCACATTTGTATTTATGGGGGTCCGTCTATAAAGTATTGCAAAAAGCAGTCCCGTGGACATTAAATCTTGGCTGAGGTTCAGCCCGAAAAGTATTTTTTTGAAGATGTGTGGGCGCCCGTTACCGTGGAGCAAAAGACTTCTTCTGTGAGCAGCCCAGACCGTGGGCCTTGCGGGAGTTGATTGGAGTCCCGTAGGCTTTGGAGTGTCTCCCAGTATACGCCACTGTTCCTGCCTTTTCCGTGCTTGAGGAATTCGATTTGTACCGAACTTTGGGCGTCGAAAGTACGGTGAGCACCACTTCGCCTTCTAAAGGCACACATTTAAGTTTTTAGAGGTGACGACGCATGCTTCTATTGCATGCTATCCATTGCATGTATTCTCTCTGGCTCAAAGTGGCACTAACTCTCACTAACCCGCTTCAAAAAACGGGGTCTTCATAATACCAGAACAGGTGTTGTGGTGCTAGTCCCTACGCAGTTACTTTTGGGGTTCGCTGAGCTTCTTCGGACTACGCGAGCATCTTCCGGTAATTCAACCTGTCGCGAACAATTGTCCACACTGTTTTAACGCTCGTTTCCACTATTAGTGTCAATACTTACATTGTGACACGCCGATCACTTCTCACCAGGTCGTTTACTTTGTCGATGAGTTCGGCTGTGTTTAGCGTGTTTGTCTGGCCTGGTCTCGGGCCATCACTCAAATACTCCCGGCCCTCACAAAAGCACTCCCGGCCTCCACTTTTTCACTTAACGTGTCGGGCACAGTATACAGTCACTATTCGGCATTTAATATCGGCCGGTTAAATACTTTCCGCAATTAGGAATTTAAAACCACCTCGTTGCTCTTTAATTGTCGAATTTAGTAAACGAAATGCCATAATTTCTTATGCACTGCCGCGACAATTGGACGGAACACACGACCGGCAGCTTCTCTTCTCCGTGCATGCGCACAACCACTCCATTTGTGACTCTCTATTTTCAACCGGTTTGGTTGTTACTACATTTCGTACCCTTTCATTTGAACACACCTTATATTTTTTTAATTCAATTTCAAGCGTGGTTTATTGGCGAAACTGCATTTCACAACGCTTAAGTTCTCAGTAAATAAAAATAGTTGAAAGAAGATAAACCAAACAACAAAGTAGAAAGTACTCTCGACAAAGTTTAACGAGCGCTTTGCATCCGCACTTTAGGCAACCGCTAATCACAGTGACAGGGACTTCAAAACAGCAGTTGGTGCGTTTGTTAGAACGCCAAACAATATATGAGGCAACTCAATTGCAAATATATCATATAAATAAGTTCGTAAATAAGACGTGTAGAGGAGCGACGAGACAGAGCTTCCTTCGGTCCTGTCTACAAGCTCCGGTGATTTGTTAACTGATGCCAAGCTTATTTAAGATGAAATAAATCGTCACTTTGCCACGGTTGGTCGTAGCACCGCGGAATCGCTTGGTTCAGGGAATGATATCCAGCCTGTTTTAGAAGGACCTTGGGATAAAAGAGCGGATGAGTTTGCGCTCGCTCTTGTTATCCGTCTCGAGGTGCTGAAGGCCATAGACTCTTTGCGAGCCGGTTGGATAAACTGCAGTCTTAGTGTGCCTGCAAAGCTGCTAAAGCTAGCGGCTCCATTTATAGCGTGGCCCTTGGTTAATGTTATTAGCCTCTCGTTTCAAACAGATATGTTTCCAGACTGTTTGAAAACGTCTCATGTTATTCGCCTATATAAGAAAAGGGTGACAGATGTCTACCGTCTAATTACCGTCTTATACCTGTAGTTGATTACGTCTCAAAATTATTCGAGACGGTGGTGTTGCGTCGATTAAATTGCCACTTGGAACATACTGACTGTCTCTCATCTGATCAGTTTAGCTGTGCCATGTTCGGTCCACGGATACGGCGCTTGTGTAGATCGGTAGATGCTAATAAGATCTGCTTAGGTTTTTTGCTTGATGTGGCGGCAGCTTTCAATTGCCTTGATCACAATGTTTTTACTCAAATTGGAACACCTTGGCTGCGTGCTCTCCAAGGTGGATTGTTGAACTTTTGCCTTACGGGTAGAACACAGGCCGTCAGGATCGGTGCGGTGGAATCGTGCTGGCATGGTGTTGACAAAGAAACACTGCAAGGCACTGTTCTTGGTTATTTTGTATTTATAATTTTGTTACATTTTATACTTTTGAAGATTAGACGTGACAAGGCGAGACGATGGCTTATGTTGATAATACAACAATCCGGGTACAGCCCGGGGTCCCCATTGAAGGTCTGTTGGTCGCTTATAATTCGCTGTTTATGTCCATCCTTTGGTAAGGAATTCTCCCGGGGGGAGGTGGAGATAATGGCATTCTCCGTAGAGCAGAGGTCATACAAAATGACGCTTTACGGGCAATACTCTCTAGACGACGGAGTGATTCTGTAAGGGCCTGTATATCATCCACGGACTTCTGTCAGTTGCGAAGATCTGTATTCTGCGTGCAGGTACACTCACATTCTAAACAGCTCACGGTCTTGTAAGTCTTGCGGACATTGCAATCCATTTGACCCGAAAAAGAGTTAGGGCGCACAGAAGAGCTACGATATTCGAAGTTCCCAATACTCGCAAAAATGTCAGCTCGCAAACCTTAGAGTGCCGGTTGCCCGAGATTTGGAGTTCGCTGCCCAGCAGCCTAAGATATTGTACTTCCCTAGGATTATTCGAGCGAGAGTTAAAAAATACATCGTGTGTAGCTGATGAGCTCTCATATGTGGTTACTACTATTGCTAGGCTAGTGGCCACCAGCTAGAATTGCAGCTTGCGGCATTGTGACTTATAGAGAGACTTTTGACTAAAGCTGAGGTGGTGGTTGTCTCTCATAAGAACACGCCCTATGGTAAATCTATTACTTGTGATACTACATTCGACCGTTGGGGTATATCAATTGTATTACATCATTCTATTATTTTATTTCACCTCTTTATCCGATTATTATTTTCGTGAGAACTTATGCATTGTAATAAATGGTTTTGGGAATGGACGTTCAGGTTTAAGGGAGACAGCATGCAATCGCGCGCTGGCTAGACTTCAGGAATACAGAGGGCACTGCAAAAGTTGTGTTGTATGTTCGGGTGCGGGTAGGAATGAGTGAAAATGCGATTTCCGTATATATACACTCGTACACATAGAAACACGCATGTATATATATATATATAAGTACACATATACGTGATGAATGCCTCTTCCTCTGGAGATTCGATCTGCTTTGTAGCTTTGCGCCGCGACGGCTGCCTGCCGCCGAGAAGCTAATCATCGTACCACCATTCTGCTCCGCCACCGCTATCGGTGTTTCGCGCTCATGGAAGTTATATAAGTAACGGAAGTCGTCGTCGTCGTCGTCGCCGTTGTCGTCGTATATGTATACACGTAACGGAAGTCGGCGAATAAATGCACCACGTGCCTAAGCTACAACGAACCGCCAACGTTGCATTGCCAGCCCATATATCCTGTTTCCTTAGAGTGTTGTTCCACTCAGGATCCGATGTCCCGGCGGCGGCGGCATCGGCGGCGATTCCGCCGGTTATTATAGAGGCACTACGTGGTTCGGCCGGACGTTTGACGGAGAATGGATGACCATGCCATCGCCAGTACCGCTAAGGAGACGTTGCGATGGCCGACATTGCGTGTATACGCTACAAGTGAGGAGTAGCCTACCGCATCATCCTGCATGCCCGTCTCTTCTTGATACGTAACACAAAGCGCAGTATGTCGAGGTATATACATATGCAGCCAAGCGGTGTCTGCCAAAAAGCGAAAGGTACGAAACAACGACGCTGTCACAACAACAACAACAACAGCAATAGTAAGGCTGGCAAAAGCAGGAAATTAACAATGATGATAATAATAGTAATAATAATAATAATAATAATAATAATAATAATAATAATAATAATAATAATAATAATAATAATAATAATAATAATAATAATAATAATAATAATAATAATAATAATAATAAAATAATAAAAACCAATCACTAACTAGGACCAATCAGCAAGGGAAACCGAAGCATTTCTCAAAGATTTAAGTAAGCGAATTCAGGAGGTCACGAACGACCGAAGAGAGGGTCAATTCTTGAGGCAAGCGTTGTCCTTGGCCGTTTGCAGAGGGAACGCGGCATCTATTTTAGGCGCCCATGGAGTGAACTAATTATTTTTTAAAAACTTTGCAATAATACGTTTAGACCTCACAACTGTAACATTGTTTTAACAAATAATAATAATAATAATAATAATAATAATAATAATAATAATAATAATAATAATAATAATAATAATAATAATAATAATAAACATTGGTCGAACCAGACATCCGCCAAGGAATCACAAGAGCTAAGGACGCTGCAGAGCTAATAGCTAGACAAACAATTGGACCAGGCCCCTGGCAAGAACGTCCCACACAGCATACATTGGACTTCTACAGATGCAGCGCTGCAGCTAAAGAGCTTAGACAGCTTCCAACCTCCAGTGGAAAAAGCTGTCTTTCTGGCAGCACGGGACACATTTAGTGAAGGCTTTATAAAGTGTCTCCCTTCCCCGCAGCTGGGTACCATGCTGGACAACACCTCATTCCGCATGGTAACAGCTCTTTAAATAGGTGCCCCGGTTTGCCACCCCTCCAGTTGCCGCGCATGTGGTACCACAGTAACTAAGGATGGACTTTACCCTCTTAGCTGCATCAAAAGTCATGGTAGAGTTTAAAGACACGCTGAAATCAATGCAATTATAAGAAGAGCCTTACGCAGAGCTGGCATACCAAGCACGCTCGAGCCCAGATTAGGACTTCATGACGACAAAAGACCTGACGGTGTAACAATCCCGCTATGGGGTAACGGCAGATGCTTGGTATGGGATGCTACAGTGCCCTGTACAGTGGCTCCCTCGTATATACGCCACAGTTCACTAGAGGCGGGATGGGTTGCCGAGCACGCACATAATGGGAAAAAACGCAAGTACCAAGAACTGAAGACAAGTTACATCGTAGTGCCAATATCTATGAAAACAATGGGTCCGGTAAGCAAGGGAACCAAGAGATTCATCAGCGAGCCGGGCCAACGGATTACAGATCTCACAGGGAATCGGCGCGAAGGCGAGTTCTTACGGCAACTGCTGTCGCTTGCAGTGTGCCGAGGAAACGCCTGCTGTATTGTCGGTTCCATGGAATTATATTTAGGAGCTAGGAGAAGACAAGGAGTACACGGTCACACAATTGTAACTTTTAATAATAATAATAACGTAACACACCTCACAGTTGTTCAAGAAATTTATTGAAATAAATAATAGTAATTGTAGTTAGTGCAGTAGCTATACTATAAGCAACGCAAACTGACTAGATATTTTACTGCTGCTAACAGCGTTACCAACATGAGAACACAGATAACAGTATTACAATTACACAAAAAGAATGACAGCAACAATAGCAGAAGCAGCAGCAAAAACAACAACTCAAGTAACCATCCGTGCCAACGAGAATACAAACCAGGAGCGACTAATACGACTTTCCAAATCGTTTTTTCTATACGGAGAAATTGTCCTTATGCACACGAGATGAGATGTTACGGCGTAGTGCAGACTCGACCTGGACGAGAACGTAATGCCTACTGAAATTTAACCCCTTTCTGCTTTCTTGTCGGCCTGGCAAGGAGGATTTCCGCTTCCACGAGATGACATTACTTTTTGTGATTTATCTAAAGCGCGTTTGCGCCCTCCAAACGTATGCAAATCCCAGTCGAAACACATGACCGTTCGACCGCTTGATAACCTGGCCTACAAACAGCTCAATACGCGGCCGCATCCCTTACTACAGCCGTGAGAAGCTCAGAGCAAGTCAAGATAGAAGTTCCGCTAGCAAAAGATGACATGCCTTAAATATATGTTTTACATTGTCAGTTTGGCCGGTGTCCTGCATACGACGACAGCAAAATGCGTCCTGTTGGTACCCTGCTGGTGCGACGGTGGCATTTCTAAAAACTACCGTGGCTAGTCAGCATCTGAGATTAGACAAAGGTCCGCGTGTGGATTTGCATTTAAAATCGAGTATAATACGTTTCTAGGATGCTCATTGCTAAGGCTTGATCACGGTCAGAACTTACTCCTTACTGGTACTTATCGACCGAGTTAGGTTCTCCCTCGGCTTACCTACGACGTTCTGTGCCAAGCCCTATGTCTTCGCTGAGCAAAGCAAGTTCGGCGACACGCAGAGATCAGGGGAAAGCTAAAACCCGGGTGAAACCTGTCAGCCCCTGCCCCGTCTCGGCCAGAGAACGACAGTGGCTATTCCAAGTTTTGTGAAATAACCCACCTTTCCTCGTCGTGTTGAGCGTTAGAAGAAGATTACTATGTGCCATGACACCACAAGAGTCCGTCCGTAGTTGGTTGGAATGAATTTAGATTTGTTTGGAAATGAAACTTGAACCCCTGTAACCACAAAATTAATATAATATATCATCTTGTATATATATATATATATAAAGAAAGAATGAAAAAGTTAAACAGGTGCGTTAGCCGACCAAGCCCCCACTGCTACTATTCGGGGATATAATTTACTAGAATTTGTATTTGGAGGATCATTGGACTGTGTTTGGTATCCGCTGGCGGTAACGTTTGCTATTGCAGAGGTTTAACAACCGGGTGGCATACATTTACACCTATTTCTAGCCCGTTTCTAAGGGAATCTTAGGTCTTTGTATGCGTTTGTGCTAGACAGACTAAGTACTAGTACTGCGACTAGTCCAATCGTCAAAAAGTCACTATAGGATATACAGCAACCATTAAAATAAATACACCTCCCTAATTCTAAGCGGTGACCATATATATATATATATATAGTTTTTTATATATTATATTTCTGTTTTAGTATTTTTATATATTATATTTATATAGTTTTTTTAAATAAAAAGAGAGAAAGAGCTTTACTAAAAGCTTATCGCGAAACTGCATATCCATCAAGTAAAAAAACTTGGATTTCGTACGATTAATGCATTTTTTCAGTCTTCTCTTAGCTTCTTTTAATATCATATTAGTGGTCAGAAATGAAAAGTGCTGCCTAAGCTGATAAATTTCATCACGTTGGCTCCCGATGCAGCCTTTGAATCTTTCTATGTATAAAGCAGGCATGCTCCTTAGGCCAGGTACGCAATATGTAGCTTGACTACGCAGTAGCCACCCGAATTCGTGTATTTGATGAAGTCGCCCGGGCCAACAATCAATCGCGCATCTACACGTGTTTTATTGCATACAAAAATCTGCCTCGCTCGTCGATTAAAGTATTATCTGGCTACCGTCATTTTGACCTTCGTCATACATCATTTTACCTAACAGTAAGGCACACTTAAATGTGCAACTGTCTTTCTGTATATTTTTCTGTTCGACATGAGTATTTAGTTTTTTATCCCCCCTCTGGAAGAGACTGCCCTGGGGATTCAAAATGCTCAGAAAAAGAGAAGCTCCTGCATTAAAATTGGTGAGCATAGCTTCGGTGTGCTATTCGTCTAACAAAAACATTTAAAGTAAACGCAGCAAAATGATTAAATAAATATCGACATGGATCGACCAGGTCAGATAGAGCGTTATCTTTACCTACTATATATATATATATATATATATATATATATATATATATATATATATATATATATATAATTTGTTTACTAAGTTTTAATAACAATTAATTATCACCCAAATAAATATAGATAATATAGATATTGCGGTTAAACAGGGTTGTGTTTTAGTTGCTATAACTACTTGGTTTAGGCTCGCTTTCTATTCAGCCCTAAACAACTTAATCTGAAACTTGTTTAGCTTCTATTTTGGCTAGCGTACGTTCGGAGACAATAGCTGAGTCGTATTTCAGAGCTTTGAGTCTGGCCCAGCTCTCTAGCAAACTTTTTAATGGCAATAACAATAAATGTCTCCAGGAGGGCACAAGCGTCTATTTGTTCTCTGTCTACCAGGCTGCAAAGTGTATGCCAGCAAAAGACACCGGAAACGGCCCCATCGGGGGTTTCCTTTACAAGCCGCGCGTTGAGCCTGACTATTCCAGTCCAATTGAAGTGAAAATATGCTCGTTTATTCGGGCTGCTGACGTTCCTGCACGCACACATTTGTAGCTAAAGCCGATTTCGTCAATTGTAGACGCTGCAATTGGCTAAATGACTAACGTAGTAAATACGAGCTGGTAAAAAGATGTGCAAAGTATTTTGCATGCACTTTGCACCCTACATGAGAACGCAGTGGTATATTCCGTGGGTCTAGCGCGCGTGACTCAGCGTAAAAATTAGGCGACGTTATGCATTATATTCCAAGCAATTTTTATCCAGCTTTAAACCAACATCATGCGTATTACCTAGCAAATATTGCAGACGTGGCCTTTACTCGTTCCCTCGTTTGCTCGACCTGTTTTAGCTCAAAAGCTCCATCAAGCAGTCAAGTTTTTTTCAGAGCAGTATGACTGCGTTTCCAATATATATATATATATATATATATATACCTGTTTGCCATCACACACGAGAAGCAGGCAAAAGGGCTCCTTCTATGCCAGTTTCGCCTTGTGGAGCATACTGCTCCTAACCTTTGAGTACACCCAACAGGTGGTCCCTACCGACAACACTGAAGGCGTTTCTAAAGTCAAGCTTGACCAGAACACGACTCCAGGAGGAAAGAAGTCAAATGCACCGGGCCCCCTGGCGTCGCAAAGGCAACCTGACAAACACCTCTTTTTGTAAACAAAACTCCACAATTTAAGCAGTGGGCCCCATCAGGGTCCGACTGTCACCGCGGCCTGGCAATCCCGCGGTAAGATCTGTTGTTTACGTGATATGTCATTTCAAGACGACATCTTCACCGGTATCTTCGGTATGAGTGTGGGCTTGAGTGGAAGGGCCCGAGGTCCAACCCCCGTACTGGTAAAATCCCCATGACCACGGCAGCGTATGTGGGGCCCTTTGTCTTCGGTGGCAGGCCGCCCAGAAGGGAAGCCAAAACAACGCATTGCTTCACCAATGATCGCCTTAGAATATTCCGACTCTAACCTGGTGTAGAACACGCCCCTTGAGTACATTCCTGCTTTTCTCGTGCAGGTAAGCCAGCCGTGGGCACAGGGCGTATCTCACCCAGTGAGATCCCTGAGAGTTTACACAACTTGGGGAGTCATGACAGGAATCAGCAATATGATCCGGACTTTCGCAAATCTTGCAGAGCTTTGTAGCCATTTGCTCTGGTTTCAAGCGCCTAAGGCAGATCCTTGCTTGGCCTGGCTGCTGGATAACCGGGTGAAATCTGTGGCCGGACAGGGTGGGCGCCGGTGGTTGGCGAGAAGAGTTTAGGACCTTCGTCAACGACGCCCTGCTATCTGGGGATGAACGCTATAGCCGACGTGCTAACGACGACGTGCCTATAATAAGGTGGCTATTCTGACCGGAGATCATAAACGTCGGCATTACTGTATCTCGCCGAGCGTCGGAGACAAATGAAGCAACTGCATTAAAAAGAAAGGGCGTGCGTTCATGAGAATTAAAGCGGGCCCTGCTGGGTGGTTGTCCGTGATGCTGCCTCTAGGTCACGACGACCTATTGGCTCGCGCTTATTTAACCCGGTGAGCTACGTCTTTCACCGCAACTGATGTGAGCCTATGATCGTCGATAACGTTAGCAAATCGAACATTGCCAGTCGAATAGCCCGAAAGGGTCTTACTCCTTAGGGACGCGACCAAAGTTGCTCTGTGCGTACACTATGCACTAATTGAGCATTAACTACGCATTATTTATGCAATGATCACTATAAAAATCAAACTCAAACTTCATAAAACAATCCGTTTCAGGGGAGTTGACAAAACACGACCGCGCCCTGCCGAATCGAACGTCCAACAAGAAAACCCACACATATACACACTCGTATATATATCTATATATATGACGCCCATTTCCCGGATATAGTAGAAGAATAGAAGATTTACAGCGGTGACGTTGTCGTGGTCTGTCTGCCGAAATTGTCACTTTGTAGTCTGCAAGGCGCACGAGAAAGCACCAATTATTTCATCTGGCAATACCTGTTGTTTGTTTAGAACCGTCGTTGTTGTCATCGTCGTTGGCGTCATTGTGATTGTTAGCGATTGTTTCGGTTGTTATTGTTGTTTCAACTGATGCTGCTATTATTGCTGCCACCACGTCCCACGTACAACTAACTGAACAAGCAAAGTCACTGCTTAGAAGCAGAACAGAAAACTGTTTTTTTTTATCTTGATCTGCTTCGTTTCTCAGTGGTCCTGTTTTATTTCGACCTCTCTTCAGTTAGCAGCCACGTAGCGATTCCTATCGTCATCCAGGTAACCACTGAAGCTATCCTCTGTCAGGTCTTTCTTCACCAAATACACACGGCTACTCGTATCTCTCTCTCCCTTTTGCTCTCTCTCGCTCTCGCACCTTTCTTGTCTAGTTATCTCTCTTCCTGCTACGAGTTTTTCTGCTATTAGCGTGATCGTAACCCACATAACTCACATTTATATATATATATATATATACATGCTTCGATTTTGCTCGTTTGTCTTCCGTGTAATCCTCCTCGAAGCCTTCCCCTCGAGCGGTATCCTCATTCCTTTCATTCATGTTTCTCTGACTGTTTCTTTTCGTTTTGTGAATTCCCCTCCCTAGCTTCGCTTATTTCCACTCGAACGCTCCTCTCCAAGTATTTCTTCTGTTCGCGTTTGTCCTTCTTTGTCCACGTCACTCGACACATCACGTTTGGGAAACAGGTGTCGGGCATCGCCGATTGAGCGATAGAGGAGAAGCTATACCTTCTATTTATTCATCTCGTTTCTTTTCCACCTCTCGTCTTTATACTTAGTTCTTCTTTTTTTCTCGTTTTAAGTTGACTGAGCAGACTTCTTGTGCTGTCGTTCATTGTTCTTTCTCTAACGGCCGGTGGCCTTTGTTATATTGTCGTCACTTGGATCTACAACTACTACTACTACTACTACTTTTACTGCGACTATATATATATATATATAGGTTCACGTCGTTTAAAGTAGTTCGTTGGCAGTGCCAACTCCATATACATAATCGATTGACCCTTACGGAAGCGGCGTTTCTGCCTGTCCACTTTGAGTCGAGCGTAGCATCGTCTATGTCGTTAGCCGCTGTCACTCAGATGTCACATTTAAAGGACTGTTTTCAGTTAAAGTGGGGAGAGGGGTTGTGGGAGGCTGGGACCACGGGTGATAGTTTAGGTAGCCTCAGCGACTCGACCCCAGCGGCCGCAGGCAGCAGTGGCATCTGCAACGCTGAGAGCGTGGCTGCAGTCATAGTCGATCCTCACTGGCAAGCTAAGATCTTCCTGATTCTGAAGTGTATGTTTCGATGTGTCTTCATCTGATTCGCATGATCGTATGCTTCTCCTTCCTCGTCCTGCTGGAGCAATCGAAACCATTAGCGTTGCCCATTCCCCATCTCCAACTCGGCATTTGCTTTGCTCCGGCCCCGTTCCGTTTGACCGTGCGGCAGGGAGGCCCGGCAGACAGATTGACAGACCGGCAGGCCAGTCTTAGTCAGGTCTCTGTTTGGAACTTCTTGATTTTTCGTTTTCAATGCGTTCGCCACAGGCAAACAGGAACAGAAAAAAAGAGGACACGAAGGAAATACAGAGAAGAAGATAAGGCTCGAAGAACGATGAAAACACATGAAAGTGTCGTCCATCGTTGGGGAAGTACCGTCGTCTGAAGCATCAGCACTTTAGTTGCTATCTATCTTCCCTCAGACGGGATGGGACGAGACGGCAAAAGTGCAGAAGGGCAGCAGAATGCCTCTCTCTCATCATCGATCTCCCACTCTGTTGCTCTGTTCTTGGCGGGCTATAAAACGCAAGGTTCTCAATAAAGCTCGTCGGTTGACCGTGTTTATCGCGCAGTCGGCAATGGCGTCACAAGAAGCAACAAATAGCAACGTGGGCAGAACCGAATGAAGAAGACACTAGCAGCAGACAAAGCCGCTGAGGGTTTTTTTTTGCTGGTTACCTTCTAGAGGTTAAAGGCTGACCTTCAGGTACCTTCCATACATATATCAACGTCGTCCATGTCCACACGAGGGAACCTAGTGGGTTCTAACATTGCCATGCACTATGTTCTCCAGCTGCCTTTTTCATGCTCACCCCCTCCCAACTACCCCCTACTACCCCCCCCAACTACCCCAACTACGGCCTGCCTAGACAGCCGGAGGCTTTTATCAGTGAGTGTGTTAGCTCCTATTACACATGAGGGTAATATCAGTTGCGCAAATTTGCTTTATAAATTGACTCGCCGTTTTTCTGTCTGACGTTTGTATGCTTTTAGCCCAAGACAAACTATCTTTGCTGTACGGAAGGATGACTTGAAATGTTAAAAGAGAACCGTACCAACTACCGCGATAAGCAAAAGTTAAGTACAGTTCTGGCAGATCTGGTTGGTTATTATCGTCGAGTCCGGTGGCGTGGTGCATTCGCCTGTGCTTCGCGACCGAAGCAGACACATAGGTGCGCGCGGGTTCGAGCCCCATCGTTGCACATTTGTATTTATAGGGATCCGTCTATGAAACAATGCGAGAAGCAGTCTCGTAGACGCTAAATTTTGGCTGAGGGTCAGCCCGAAAAAGTTGATTTTTGGTTAGTTATTATCGTACCATTGGATTAACGCAAATAGGCCAAAAAATCTGATAATTGGACTAATTATTCAATTTGGCCTGTTTACGCCAGTCCTAAGGCGGGAGCAGCTCAAACCAAATGCAAACCGATTGGCCGCAGATTATCACTCCTTTCCAATTGCGCAATTGTGCATACCGAGCAAGATGGCTTAGTGGCAAAGCCTTCGCCTTGCATTCGGGAGGACTGGGTTCGAGACCCAGACCGGCCACTCTTAAATTGGCTTGCATGGTTTCCACTTTAGACAAGGTAAATGCCGGAGTGGATTAAAAAATTAGCCATGACATGAAAAAAACCGTACACGGGCATTAGCCTTACGGAAAATCCAAAAAAAACATTCTTTTGCTGTCTCTCCATCCCTTGGCTGCGTTTCTTGCTTTGGCACAGTCGCTTGTAGAGACACATTCGCCTACAAGCAATGGAGGCGCATACCTAATACGACAAAAACTAGACTTCAATCAGCATCAACTTCGACTCTTTGCCTTTAGGCGGGTAATATGGCTTCTGCTCAACAACAACAGTAAAAATAGCACCCGTAATTGTTAACTAGCTAGAACAACAATTCTACAAAGTTGTATTTAATAAATAGCAAGAATCAGCTACACGTTTGTATTCTTGAAGTAGACGGAAAACTGTCCATGAAACATTTTCGTATACGTAGTATAAAGTCAATGGTTATACAGAATGTTTCTGCAGAAAAGCGAGATACCATAGAGTACTGAACCGCTTGCGTTCGAAAATTTATGATGCGCTATTACTCACTTTGTCCGCCTTTGCCATATAATCGATATTTGCACGCGATATAGATGAAAAACGCGAGTTAAGCGTGACTCATAAAGAGTTTGGTGGTGAACCCCTCTTATCTCACTCTGGTACGGCGGAATGCAACGTCTGCAGCAACTATACATTACGTCAAAGGTCCTCATACATTTTAGCAATTCGACTGATTAGATTCGACTAAAGGAAGCGACAGCAATGCTATGCAGTACGTAAGTCCAGAATTGACTTCGCTCATTCTGTGCGAGAGTTACTTGGATTACGACAGGCCAGAATAGCATCAGCCAATCTATCTAGTAATACCGGAGGTAATATAACAACACTATATCTCTGTTGTTAGCTTTGAGTAATGCCGAGGTGCTCGCGGTGAGTTTCTCTTGCGGTGGCAAGGAGCGGGCTAGGCGTTACACAGGGTCCCAGATTACCGAGTACAGTTGTGTCTCCTGGGGTAGCAAGTTAGCTCTGCTGGTTAGCGCTGCTGCTGCTGCTGGTAAACACGGTGATGATGCACAGTGCAAATCGGAGCGGCTATCTTTAATCGAGCGTCGCTTGGTCAAACCGGTCATGTTTACACTGGGAACCCAGCGCTGGCCAGGCTCCGTCTGGCCGACTCTCGGGCATCAGACGCTGTTCGGTGCTGTGCACCTCAGTCCGAGGTGGCGAGAGGTCTCTCCCTCCCTCGTTAACTTGTAATAGCCGGCTTTGATGTTTGCTCATAGTGACAGCCGACCAACTGAGGGGGAGGGGGGGGGGGGGGCGCGTGTCGAACTGGTCGCTCGACGTCGACAGTACTAAGTCGTTGTCTTGGCAGCATCCTTGGATAACGGTCGTCCGGAAATCCCTCCCATTCGGAAAAGGTATGTGGTTGTGGTGGTAGTATGAAGAAAGCAGGATAGATCGAAGAAAAAAGCAGGCGACGATAGCATGTGTTAGAAAAAAAAGCGAGAAAAAGAAAGCCAGAGGAAAACGCTAGGGAAGAAAACGTTAAGCTTCGCTAAAGCCTG
>QVRM01003436.1:45000-63897 GCA_003439945.1 Dermanyssus gallinae
TCGCCCGTGCCGCAAGTAACGCACGTAGGCTCCGCGACTTTACCCACTCTGTGCAGGTACTTTTGGAAGCTTCCATGCCCCGTTAGCACCTGCGCCAGATAATAGGTGACGTGGCCATGCTTTCTTTTGAACCATTTAATGAGGTCGGGGATAACCTGGCGGGTCCAGGCTCCTGGGGCCTCCGTTGGCAGTTGGCTCCATTCCCGTTGCCAGTTCTCGAGCGTTTGCTGTCGAGCTACCGCTTTCTTCTGGCGTTCTCGTCTTCGCCGCACTCGCTCCTCGATTAGCCTAGGCCACGAAATGAGCCTGGCGATCGCGATCACCGCTGTTGTTTCGGCCGTGCGATACGCTCTAGCGACTCTTATCGCGAGCTTGCGCTGCGTCTTCAGAAGCTTGCTTCTATTCCTCTTTAGCTTCATCGCGCTGGGACCCCACGTAGGTGCGGCGTAAAGCACGGTGGACTCTGCCACAGAGGCAAGAAGTCTTCTCCTGCCCTCAGTCGCGCCACGTGTTCTTGGCAGAATTTTAGCCAGGCTGTTGACGATCTTTTCTGCCTTGGCGGTTACCTTATCTATATGTATGTTGCCATTGAGGGCTTTGTCAATGGTCACTCCCAGGTATCGGGCTGATTGCTTGACTTCGATGGCCACTCCATCCAGTGCTAGCCGGACGTCTCCGTGCCTTTTCCGTCCTGTAAGAAGCACAGCCTCGCTTTTCTCAGGGGCCAGCCGGAGCTCGTGCCCCACCATCCAGTCGTTTATTGCTTCGATGGCACGCTGGGCCCGCCCCTGAAGTGCGTCCGCATTGCGCGCCGTGACTAGGACAGCCAAGTCATCGGCATACGCAATGGTCTGGACGCCCTCCATGTTGCAGAGCCGCAGCACATCATCGTACGCCATATTCCACAGCGTAGGCCCTAGGACAGAGCCTTGTGGGACTCCTGCTGTCATGGCAAACCCCCTGTCTGTATGCACGACTTTCGGTTGCTGAGATAGGAGGATATTACCCTCTGCAGATACGGAGAGACACCCTTCTCAGCCATAACCTCTAGGATTACTTTCCAGCTCAGTGAGTTGAAGGCGTCCAGAAGGACGACCATGCAAAGCTCCCTTGACCACTGATTCCTTTGTCGCTGCCTTTCGGCTTCCTCTAGCACCAGATTGATGGCCATTTCTGTCGAGCGCCTACGTCGGAAGCCAAACTGGCTGTCGGACAGCGCTCCCTTTTCCTCCAGTTCAGCAATCAGTCTGAAGTTGAGCATCGTCTCAAATGCCTTCCCGATGGTATCTAGGAGACATATCGGGCGATACCCACCTGGGTCTGTCGGTAGCTTTCCTGGTTTCCTTATCAGGACCAGGTCTGCTGTCTTCCACTCTGTTGGGTAAACCCCATCCTCGAGGATCTTGTCTACCATCCGCCTGAACACTTCTGGCTGCTCCTGTAGGAGGATCTTCACCGCCTTTGCTGGTACTCCGTCGGGGCCGGGGGCCTTGCCTTTCGGCGAGCGATCCGCAGCGGCCATTATCTCGCAATCCTCAATGGGTGGCACGCCCGCCTCTGGAACCTCAATCTCTGGCCGAGCGGGGTCAGCGCGACTCGGAAAAAGTCGTTCCACCGCTCTCTCCACAAGACCGTCCGGAAGCGCCGGGCGAGGCCTTCTTAATTTATCCATGACAATTTTATAGGGTTTCCCCCATATATTGTCATTCACCTCTTCGCACAGTTCTTTCCATTTTCTCTCTATGCTGCTCCTGATGGCTTTTTTAAGAGCCTTTCTTGCAGCTTGTAGAATCTGCCAGATTACTTCTATGGTGATCCTCTTCCTTCTGGCCCGCGTGTATTTTCTCCGGGCAGCGTTGCTCGCCTTTCTGAGGTTAGCAATTTCTGCTGTCCACCAGTATTTAGGCGGCGGGTGCCGACGCGTTCCGGTCGATCTCTGGGTGGATGCTGCTGCGCATGACCGCCGCAGAAGATCTACAACGTCGCCGGGCAAAATCTCCTCCTTCTCTCTGAGAAGTCTTTGGCTTCTCTCCTCCAGCTCCGTACGAAGCCTTTCCATGTCCATCTTATCGGCGCGCCATGCTAAGCGGCGGATGTTTCCCTCTTGCTGGGCAGAGTTCGCGCCGTACTCAAATTGAATATACCGGTGGTCGCTCAGAGAATCTTCTTCTGAGATCGTCCACCCCGTCATCAAATTCACCGTGTCTTCATTACCGAACGTTAGATCGATAAATGAAGACTGGTCCCTTCGCTCAAACGTAGGCCGCAGACCGTCATTGAAGAGGGTCATGCCCAATTGGGCCAACCACTCTGACAGCTCACGTCCTCTTCCGTTCGAGCGTCGGCTTCCCCATTCTGATGCAGCTGCATTAAAGTCCCCCCCAACAAGGATGGCCTTCTTAGTGGCTGCATGTCGCCTGATCTCCTCCGCGAGGTCGTCCAGGAACTCTGTGAACTCCTGGCGTCGCTTATTCGGCGAGATGTAGCAGCTGAACACGGTAGGGCCTCGGTCGAGTTCCGCCCATGTCCAGCCCTTCCCGGAGCCCTGCGCCTTAACAGGCACTGTGGGGTGGACCCACAGCACCGCGTCTCCGTCTTGATCTCTGGTACATTCTTTTCCCGGGCCTTCAGAAAGCCATCTCCTATTAGGTTCGCTAATTATCATCAGCTGCACATCTTCTTTCTGCCTCTTTGCATCCAGTAATGCCTGGGCCTCGTTGGACCGGCCCAGGTTAATCTGTATGCATTTGAGACTCGTCATCGGGTTGTTGTTGACCCCGTCCTCGTGGATCCCTTCTCGTTTTTTTGTACAGTGTGAATCCTTCTTCATCTGTGCGCGCTTCGCCCGCTGCCTGAGTGGCGTCGGCGATGGTGGCTTCGGTGAGGATTTCCGCCTGCGTTTTATTGGCGGATGTATGTCCTTCTTTGCCCTCTTCATTTAGACGTTGGGCTTCTTGTTTGGGGTCCCTTGAGTTGCTCTTGCGGTCTCGGGTTTCCCTGATACATTGCCTATACAATGGGCACTCCATGGAGTTCGCTGCGTGCTTGAGGTCGCCCTCTTTGCAGTTGTAGCATTTTGCCTCGGATGTGCAGCCTTTAGCCGCGTGGCCCATTGCACCACACCTGTGGCACCTAATCTGATCAATTTTGGCTTCCCTGCAGCTTTTTTCTAGATGGCCAATTTTTTGGCACCTGAAGCAGCAGGGAGGTGTTATCCATTCTACTAGTGGATAGGACACCCATCCTATCGTAAGCCTGCGCTTGGCCAACAGCGCTTCGGCCCTTCGTCGTTCTAATAGTACGGAAGCACTCCATTTACCCATTTTGTTTTCTTTGGGTTCTATTATGACAACCGTTTCTGAGGCCGGCAACTTAAGTTCACGCCGAACAGCTTGTTCAATGGCGTCTTTTTGGGTTGCCTCGTCGAGTCCTAGAATTCTGATCTTAGTGCTTTGTTGGGTCTCTTTGGCATCCAGCGCTGTTTTCTCCCGGATGCTTTCTAGGAAGGTTGTCGTGGCTCCTCTTTGGTTCTCTTTGTAGATTACCTTTATTCCACCTTCGCGTAGGTGGACGATGTTCCTCACTGTTACGCCGGCTTGTGCTGTGTCCACGTCCCGCTGGAGAATGGCTGACCACTCAGCTGGCGTTTTAGCGTTCGTCGTGTTGATCACGATGGACTCCACTTTGGCCTTTGGTGGACCTCGCTTTCGTCCTTCTGTTCGCGCGGCTTTGCGCTTTGTGCAGAGATCAATGTCACCTCCTGCCTTGATTAGCCAGAATTCAGCTGCCTTTCTTGGGAAGTCAGCATTAACTTTTTCTGTAATGTATAGGGCACCCTTTCTCTTGGTTTCTTCTTTCCATTCTCCACCCAGTTCCTGATTCATTTTCTCGATAATTTTGCCGATCACTTCGTGGGTGGCCTCAGAGTTTTCTTCGGCGCTTAATTTGCCTACAATCAGGGTCCTTGAGGTGTTTGCGGTCTCGTTGTTAGTCCCTGATTCTCCCAGGTCTATTTCGGCGTGTTGGATTTTGATCATTCCCACCTTTCCGACCGGCAGTTCTCCCAGACGGCTAGCTGCCGGGAATATCTGAGTCAGCCGTCTTATGAGGTCTGCATCCTTGGTGTCTTGGTCTTGGACGAGAAGTCCTCTTACCTCTCGATCTCCAATTATGCTAGTTTTTATGAGCCGAGTTTTTAAATAGGCCTTCCTTGGCCATTCTTTAGCCAGTTGTGCTTTCACCTCTTCTGCAGTTGTTGCATTCTGAAGGGTTTGCAGTATCTCCTGACACTTCTGTTGCTCTTCTGCTATCTTTATCTCCTCCGGTGTGCGTCTTTGTTTTAGCGCTTCTTCTAGCTGCTGGACGCGCTTCTGTTGCTTTTTGATAATTTCTTCTTTTTCCAACAGTTGCTGCTTTAGCAGTCTGTTATACGATTCTTTCTCGCTTAAATCCGTTCGGAGCTTAACTGTGTTATCCCTGATGTCACTCTTGGATAGCGACAATTTCTTATTTTCCAGTGCTTTTAGGCCCGCTGCTAGAGCCTTTATAGCATGTTTTATATTGTCTTTTGTGTTTGGTGGCACCGTTTCTTTTGCGAGATATTGCACTATGCTAAGTAGCTCATCAAGCTCCTTGCTTGCCCAGATCCAGGATTCTGCGCTTTCATCCGTTACATTGTCGACTTGTTTCCGTTTTCTGCTGCATGATTTGAGCGATTGTTGGCCGATCACAGTGTTCCGCACACCGTTGTAATCCTCCTTTTTTCCTCTTTTTCACTGGTGTCTGTTAATAGCACCGATTTCACTGTCACTGTTAGTTTAATGCCTAAGTCAGCCTTTGTTTACATTTCGACGGCCGTTGAACTTTCGGCGTTCGAAATGGCGGCTGAGATAGTTTTAATCGATTTTCACCGATATTTCACCGATTTTCGCACTGTAAATTGCACCAGTTTGTTAGCTACGCCGAGGCTAGGTAGCTTGTCGGTCTTCTCGTCGGAATTTCCGCGCTAATCTAGATTTAGCGGTACTTTTCCGGGAGAGCGACACTAACACAGCCTACCTGCACGGCGGCGCACACCACACTATGACTGGCTACTACTACTACTCCTGCTGCTACTACCATTGCCGTTCTAAGTCTCAATCGAATCCTTCGAATGCATTGGTTGCCGCTATTGACGGCTGATCTGACAGTCTGTGTCTGCCGCCGTTGGTCTAGGCCGATCCTTGTCGCTTGCATGTGCATGTTTCTATGAACGGATGGATGGATGCACGTATTTATAAATGGATGGATGGACCGATGCACGTACCTATGGAGGGATGGGTGTCTGCATATATCTATAAATTGATAAATGGATGCACGAATTTAGGGATGGATGGATGCACGTATTTAGGGATGGATGGATGCACGTATTTAGGGATAGATGGATACACATATTTAGGGATGGATGAATGCACGTATTTAGGGATGGATGGATGCACGTATTTAGGGATGGATGGATGCACATATTTAGGGATGGATGAATGCACGGATCTATGGATGGATGGATGCGCGCGTCTATGGATGGATGTATGCGCGCGTCTATGGATGGATGTATGCGCCTGTCTATGGATGAATGGATGCACGTATCTATGGATGGATGGATTTATGCATATATCTATTGAATGATAAATGGATGCACGTATCTATGGATGGTTGAATGCACATATATATGGATGGTTGAATGCACATATATATAGATTGATAAATGGATTCACGTACCTATGAATGGATGGATGGGTGGATGAGTGCACATACGTGCCTATGTATGTATTTATATATGTATCTGGTTGTGTGTGTGTGTCGGCATAGGCTAAGCTGTACGTTGGCGTGCGTTGTTCTGTGCGGGGTGTGTGTATCTGTGTGGACTCGCGGGCGGGCTCAACGCGTACACGAGTTGGACAAGTACAATCGTATATGCTTTTCTACACCATACCTTTGCTTCCCCTCGTTGCTCCTTCTTCAGTGCGGGAAAGTGATTAAGGGAGGAAGGGGTGGGGAAGGGGAAGACGAAGGAACTCGAAGAAACTCCGAGCGGGCATGCCGGAGAGAGAGAGAGAGAGACAGGGACCAAGAGACTTAATCCTGAGAGATTGGGGCAGCTGCCAGCTTATGGTTCCCATATTTACGCGTTGGATTTGGACTACCTTTCCCGCTCTCCCGCCTATCGGTTTCGCTCGAATGTTGACTATGGCTCAATGAGCTAAATGGCTCCATTTTCGGGTCATTTCTGTTCAGAGAAACACACACACACATATATATATATATATATACTATTCTTTTGCAATGTGGTGCCGGTACGTTATAGGTATCTACACATAGTAAAAAAAACGAATATTCATTAGAAAATACAGACTATATATATATATATATATATATATATATATATGTTGACAGTTTGTTTTTTAACGGAACTGCATCACATACATGTCACATGCAATGACATGAAATATGCAGGATGCAGGCATACAATAAGATGATCTCGTAAAACACATTTATTTGGAATGTGCTTTAATTTAAGAGAAAGGGATAAAATAAAAATTACAAGATTACTCAACGCGTATAGTGATAATACCTAAATATGAGTTTAAACAAAAGAGAAAACTGACCTGTAGTACAATCACAAATCTATCGCGGCATTATTCATTTAACAAAATGCGTCCTCCTTTTTTAACCCGCGTGTAAATGGCCCGGCGTGTAAAGGAATGTAAGAGATCCTAGGCATTACAAATTGAATGCAGCCGGCCGGTTAGAGCGTGCGACCTCGGCTTTTTACGCGCAAACATTTGGCTCGAACAGTCTTTTTTAGATACAACCTTAGAAATGTACATACTAAAGCTTATTAATTGTGTTATTATATAATAGAAGTATTATTATATTAAAAAAACACATTATGAGCTCTGTTTTAGCAATGGCTTGCGTGTTTTCATTCAGTTTAATAAGGGTACCAGATGATGCATATTTTTATCCAGATTCAAAAATCTTACAAACACTGAATCACTAATAAATAAGCGTAGAAATATGCACCTACATATACGAGTATGTATCTATAACGGCAGGTAAATAAAGTTGAGCAATTTTAATAGTCGCGTAAGAAAAACATCATCAACATTTAACATAATGTCATACAACAGTTAATAAATCTAAACCCAATTCCCTCAATCAGCCTCAGCGCTGCGGTATTTATGTGGGGCTTTCAGTTAGGGGAACAATACATTTGCATGAGCTCGAAAAGTATTACACAACTAACTTTTGTAAATATATGTAGGCCTACGGGTCATGTATGATAGAACAACGAGAACGAATGTTGGCAAGTCCGGAAAAGCTCTTGATGAGTTGCTCGAAGTGGTTATGTAACTAAAATTGAGGTTCCTGTGGACGCTCAGATAACGCACTGGCAGCTGCCAATACCGTTCTTAGCAACTGACTCAGCGGTCAGTGTTATCAACTGCATCATCAGACTGCATCACGGCGTAAGAGATGGGCATGAACTTATTATTATGTCGTCAGTATATTTAGAATGCTTTACCTAGACTACTAGGCAGCATAAGGCAAATATGGCATAGAATATGTGGGTACGCGCTCGCCTTGCCTGCAGTGCCCGAAGAAAACCGAACAAGGTTCAACAACCGAACAACAGTAAAGTGCGGGTCGCCCACGGCCTTGTCGCGTTTTAGAGACCACTCATTCAACCACTGGGAGAGTCAAACGCGTCATTTTATATTGGGCAGCGCTCATTCCTATGGTAAAGTGACACTTTTGGCTCCGTAATACGTACAAGCACTTGGTTTTCGTCGGTATAACTTTTGTTTTTTTTTTACACTTTAAGTATGCCGTCATAGAAACGTGCAAATATTTGGCGGGTAGCTTCGCTTGACATGCTCTACCACATCAGATCATTAAACCCATGGTTCAGCCTCGTACCAGGTTAGCTGGCCGTCTCGTTCATATTGTTTCGCCTAAATTATCGTAGGAGACATTACCCAACGGCTGAACAGTAATAGCAAGTGTAGCAATACAACAACAAAATACCAACCATACCGATAGGTCATCACGGCAAACGACAGTAGAAGAAATAGCGACAACAGTCAGCTTCTAAATGTATCCCCACTCATACGACGTAAAGGGCAGAGAAGGGCGGAAGAAACGGTGACGGAGACACACCTGACAGAGTCTGTATTTGGGGGGTTGTCGTTTCCCTGACGACGTTGGTCCCCATCACAGTTGTCATGCTTTCGGCCTTTCAGCATGGCCGTGCCGCTGCTGTCGCCGCCGCGACCGCCACTACTCTGGCACACGGCGACACGGCGATCTCTTTCGTGTTGTCCGTGCCATAACGGGCATACGCGCGAGGACGCAAAAAGGCGACCATTCGCACAGGCTGGTATCGATGGGCTGGATCGCGGCAGGACAAGTAATAGGAGTGTACGTTCACGGGAAGCAAAGTGGTTGGTCGGTCAGTCGCTCGGTTACTCGGTCATCGTCTGCTGCGGCTGGGACCCCCAGTTAGCCAGCTGCTTCAGTGAAAGATTGGGGTAGTTGGTGGCAATGCTGGTTGAGCTTCTGCTGCTGCTGCTGCCGCTAATGCTGTTGCTTCTGGAGGTTGGGGCGTGCCCTATTGCCTTTGGCAGCTCATGCTTCTTTCCGTATCTTCTACTTGCCCCCTGCCTTCGTGCCTCGACCTCTTCCTTTTCCTCATTCTCTTTTTCGTCCTTATTCCTTGCGCCCACCTTGACCACCTAGCTTACCAGCTCCACCACTTACTTTATCGCATAAGGTTCCTCTCTCTGCCCGCGGACTCTGTCGTATCTCCTCACTTGCGAACCGCTATGACAGGTGTCGGGCTCTTATTTTCCCTTCGCGTTCTTTCCGTATCTTGCTTGCCCTCTCTCTCTCTCCCTCCCTGTTTCCCCCTGCCGCCGCCGCCACCGCCATGATCCCGCTCAGTCCGTGGGGACCCCTTTGTGACGCAACAAGAGGATGGCGGATCGTTGCTTGCGGCTGTTCGCCATCGCTATCTTCGTTGGGTCGGTCGGTCTCGGCGTCGAGGAAAGCAAGATCGAAGGAAAAGGGGGGGAACGCAAGATGATCGCTCGACGATAGTCCCTGCATGCGGCGGCGGCGGCTGCTGTTGCTGACGTGTGAGTACCTCCCTGGGGCGTTATAAATCATCATTATTATCATCATCGGCACTGGACGGGAGGCGTGATACGGGGCGTCATCGGTACGAGCATCTCCTGGCATTATCACGGTCTGCTAACAACTGCACGCGTCTCCCCTGATACTGTCCCACGCAAGTCCATGGCAACAAGCACAACGTTGAGGCCGCCAGTGTCTGCTGGGTCGAAGGAAGGTTCCCGTTTGAAGGCTGCGCCTATCGCAAGAGCCGGTCCGCTCTCGAGTAAACACGCCGTATTTGTTGGGAGTAAATGGCGGACGAATTAGTCCGGGTGTGTCAAATAGTCTACGGAGAAATGATTGATGAAGTTAACCGGTATTTGAGTCAAAAGATCTAAACCCCAAGCAGCAATACATGTCCAGATCTGCTTTTCTATTCTCGCTGTGTCTATCCATATGATACAGTGGCTGTTTCTAGAAAATCACCATATATTATAGACTATCTTTGTTTTAGCTAGGCTTGCTAATTATACTGTGACGTTTGCAATAGGCTAGCAACTATTTGTTCTAAATATATAGTTTAATCCATGCTTGATCAAAGGGCAAACGTTTTATTTAGTTAGGTGCTGCATATAAAAATGTTCAACAGCAAAACTGTTACGGACTTGTGAAGTGGATTTTATTACATCACATATACATAAATACATACATTAAAATCTGGGCAGTAAAACATTTACGTGACAAAATGACAAGTTTAATTTTAATATTTATTCTAATTACCAAGTGCCGCGTAAACTAGTCCATTAGGAAACTGTTAGGTATTCACGAAATACGGCTGATCTCACAATTGTTTAAAGTACACTCCAATAACCTAAGGCGCCTGCACTTTAATAGTCCAGCGTCCGTGTCCCGGGAGTTTACAAACGGTCTATAACAAATGGGCACATGCAAACCTAAATTGTACTCATTTGTTAGGCGCTTGGTCGCGTTCTGTTACTACAAGAGTATGTACACAGTGAACAAAACATATACGCCCATAATAGGTGGTAGCAGACACCCCTTTATATGAGAATAGTAAAGATTATGTTAAAGTTGTTAATGTTGATCGTTAGTACGAATTTTATTTTACTAAATATAAATTTAAAACGACTGCATAAAACAGACTAGAATGTTTGCTAAATTATACATTTGGGGCAATAATATTAAGTTGATTCAATCGTTGTCTCAACACATAAAAGACAATAGTAATTGGTTCTGCTTCGCCTATTAAGTTCTTTCTGAAAAAATACTTCTGTTCCATTTGTGTAAGAGCACTACGTCTATGCCGATTATGGTTTTGAAGCTCCCAACGTTTAGGGTACCTTCCTAGCTTGGACAAAGTACAAACTGTTTGCCTACGTATACGAATTGAACTAGGCAAATGTAGGTGTTCAAAGTATTGCATATGCCAACATGTTCTGACGATTCGAAAACAAAGAACGGATACACCTCACGCCAAAAAAACTTAGAACACGAGTAACAGTAACACAGTAACACGCAATCCGCATAGTATCAGCTTTAAAATGACAAATTATGTTTAATTGCCCAGGAAATAATCGCTAGTTTCCTTCGACCGGGATACTTGCAATTTTTCTGGCATTAAATAGATGATCGTTTTGATGCCAGGAAAAAACAGCAACGCTTCCGATCGGGGATTTGCAACAAAAGGCTACAGAGGACAGTCACGGCCGACAGCGACAAGCTATCGCTCACTAGCTTACTATCAGCTCGGCGGGTGTTGTTTGTTTAAACAGGAACGTTCCTTCCTCAGAGGCTTTTGGCAAACTGTCTCTTTCTCTCTCTCCTCCCCTCTCTCTCCCCCTCTCTCTCTTGCACACACCTTTTCTCTTTTTATATTTATCTTGGACACACTTGTGTTATTTTCCCCTCGGTCGTCGTTTCCGCGCTTTTGATGCGTGTCAAACTGGCTGCATCGCAGAGCCTTGGGGGTGGTTACCAGCAACTCAGCTCTTCAATCCTCTGTTGATTGATATCGGTGTGTATCTGTGTGCGAGCGTATGCTAAAGCCTGCGTGCCTGTCTTCACGATGACCTGTTCCCCGCTCTCGGCATGGCCATCGCCTCTATGAGTATGTTTCTAACGTTCGGTTTCTCTCTCTCTCTCTGCCTTTCTTATTCTATTTTGTAATTTCTCTTTCTTCTATTTTCGCTGGCTCTGCCTGCTGCCCATCCATCGATCTCTACGGGGCGACGCCCAGCAGGCTCAGCATGAGCGAACGTACGGCAATTAGCTTTACTCTACTACGTCGCAGCGCATTGTTTCCTCATTAATATTCTTCTTACAACATTAGCTGACATTAGCGACAGGCAATGCAAAAAAAAGCGATACGAGAGACAAGAGAAAGAAAAGAAAAGAAGAAAACGAAAACGAGAAGAAGGAGGAGGAGAAGAAGAAGAAGAAGAAGAAGGGGGGTGTAGAATGACAACAACGACGACGACGCTCCAATGGCTGCTCCTCCTCGTTACCGTTGTCGCTGCTGTCATCGGCGGAGAGTCGCCCCCGGTTTGGCTTTACTGCCCAATTAGTAACGAACCGTGGACGGGATGGGGCGAGCGCTTGACAGGCGTTTCCCTACCAGGAGGATACTACTGCTGCTGCTCTGCGCCTTTTTGAGCCGTATTAAGCCACTACAACAAGGTGGCAGTGCTGTTGTATTTGTTGTTGCTGTTGCTATTGATGCTGGGGCTGTTGTTGCTGCCGTTAGTTCTCCTACTATAGTCCATGATGATAACTACGAAGAAGAGGATCTGCCCGCCGCTTCTTTCCACTACTTTGCCCCACCCACGAGCAAATCACGGACTTCCTTCCCACTTTCAAAATCGATTCCGCTTACAGTGGGAGTTGGATGAGAAGACAGAGGGAAAAAATAAGTAAAGAAGGGGCGTGAGTGTCTGCGGGAAGAATGAACAGGTCGAGACAAAACAGAAGTAGAAGAAAGATTCACATATGGAAAAGGGACACGGGGGGGGGGGGAGGAGAAACGAAAAGCGTAGCCGATGATCGCTGGAGTAAAGAACAAGAACTCCCCGTGTTGCTCTCTTCCTCACTTTCTTTTTCGCTCGCGCTCGTACATTTTCCGTTCGTCTTTGCCGCAGAACAGACGCACTCAGACACCCACCCGCCCGTCCACCACCATAACGTCTGCCTGTCAAACTCGCTCAGGGGCTGGTGAGCCGCAGCTTTTTCGTCGTCCGTGGTTTGACCGACGCGCGCTAGCCAAGGTGAGAGGATCCATTCCCTGGCGCCCTCCCTGTCCCTCCGCGGCGTCTCTCATACGTTCTTCGTCTCGAGCCCGATATCCCCTTCGCAATCTCTGTGGAAGCGCACCATGGCATCATGGCTCGTTTGCATCTCACACCACCGGTGACGAGGCTCTCGACGTCGAAGACGAACGAGATGAACGAGAGGGTCTATCTATCTCCGTCTCTCTCTCTCACTTGCGTTCGTTCCTCAGCGCCCCTCTTAGGCAGGCATTTTCTACCTACACGTCGTCCCAGGCGCTTCTACCTCCTTTGTCGCTTCTGCCGACCGCCTCCCCGGCGCTGGCGGACGCCTGTCGATCGGCCGCGCTAGTCAGCTTGATTTCGAGGCGAACCGGCGGCTCACTAGGTCTTGTTCCAGTCTTGCTGCGTCATGCTAATTTGCCTCCTCTTTGAGCGTCGCAACGACTGTGGGGTAAATTGGCCGAGGAAGGGGGTGGAGGGGTAGTCAGATAGTCAGAGGCTATCCAGAGCAAAGGGGACCAAGGGCGACTCGAGGATGAGTGTACAGGTAAGGATCCTTCTGAACAAAGGCTCGAGTTGAATGCAAATTACCATCTCGGGAAAGCCTAGTCTAGAGCTAATCCAGACGTTCGCTCGATGTACGCCGACGAGACTGCGGGAAGGCAAGAGAACAAGAGGGAAACCCCGAAACAAGCAAACAAGCAAGCAAGAAGGGACATTCAGCGGGCCGTAACCACTTGATACACACCGCCGCCCGTCCCCGATGTACGCTCCGATGCCTACCCTATGCCTCCCCGGCGAGGCGGCCATTATCTGAGTTGCTAACAGCATTTCGAGCAGGCAATCGAGGGGGTATCCAATAGAAACCAAAAAGTTGGCTGATGTATATAAAACCTCTCCGTCGCATATCATCGACACCTTACCTCCTCCTCTCTTTTTCGCCGTGTATGGCGGGCGGGCACACGGATTAGGCTAACTGGCTTCAGTTGTGAAAGGTATATATATATATATATACACATATATATGTGGCCTTAGCACAGTTATTGAGCTATGGTATCAGACAGTCCCTGCTGAGTCGAAGGGGCTGGGAAGAAGAGATCAATGCAAAGCTAATTCTCTTAAACTTAAGTTTGGTCACGGCCGAACATGCGGCGAGATGCTCGCTGCATGCTCTATGGGATGAGGGGTGTGGCTAGAAGAGAACGCAAAACGGAGGATGGGTGGGCCCATAAAGGGACTATGGTCCGTGAGGCGCTAGCTGCTGTCGAGACGAGAGCAAAAATAAGTCTAGAAGCCACCACGGCATCGGGGAAAGCCAGTGGCCAGTGTAGTCTGAGCTGGCAAGTGCTCTCGCATAACAGTGAACGGTAGGGTAGGCAGTCCTAGTGGTATATTTATATTATTATTATAATAATAAGAGCGATAAACACAAGCCAGCTCCAATAAAGCAACTGCCTCCACCGCCGCCGCTGACAACGATAATGGCGACGACAACGACGACGAGGCCAAAACAGCTAGTGGATCTGGCCTCTAGTTTACAACATTGCAGCAGCGGCCGGCAGCAGCAGCAGCACACCTCCGTTAACCGCATAGCAAAAACATCTCCCGTCATATAGGAAAGCAAGCCTCCCCCCCGTCCAAAGACTGTGTAGGAAACAGTGGGGAAAATGGCAAATATGGACATATTACACTCGCAAAAGTCACGACAACGGGCGATGGACTACGTATGATAGGCTCGTATATTGGGATAAAAAGACGATGATAATATATATAATAGTCGTAGTAGTAGTAGTAGTAGTTGTTGTTGTTGCTATTGTTATTGTTTTTGTTGTAGTAAGTGTAGACGATAAGCGGCGCAGCTTCGAATGATCAAAGGGGGAGATTGTGAACAGGTAGACGGCAGCGGCCACTGTAAATGACGACGCCACTGTGGAGAATAGTAGATAATCGTGGTCGGTTGAATCTGCGACCGCTATCACTGCTGTCGATAAAATTGCTGCTCAGGTGCTGAGAGATGCGACGGAGACTGTGGCGCGTGCGTCCCTAGGATGAAGAAGAGCAAATCCAAGGAGCGAATATTCTTTTCTCTCTCTCTCTCTCTCTCTCTCTCACTACACTCAGCCACTGCCAGGCTTACGCATGCCCAACTGCGGCAACCGTTGGCAAGTACAGACGTGTCAACAGAATATATGTACACACATATCGTCGACGGGATTAAATTTCCTTTGAATTCTTGGAATTTGCTAATCATAAGAAGTCATTTTTATGTTTTGATTTGCAGATTCGGGGCAAAATGATAATGCATTGAATAAGAAGACTGTATATATATATATATATATATATATGCAAACTTAGGTAAAATTATTGTCGAATACACTCGCACTAATGAATCGCGAGCATAAGTTAACTTTGTTTTACGTGTGCCACAGATTCTATATATATATATATATATATATATATATATATATATATATATATATATATATATATATATATAGTCTTACTTTTAAGAGACATTGGCTACATAACTTCATACCTCTTTACAGATCGTCTAAGTGGTCGATGGGCTCTGACCGCTCACTCCTAAAATGTTGTAGGGGCGCCCAGGATACCCAGAGTTGTGCCGTCAATTTTCCACAGTTGTCCACAATCCTCCACACGCGTGTCTCTACCTCGGCGCCATCCCGGCCCGTTGAAAGAAGGCAACCTTTCCGGTGATTCCGAAGCGAATCTATCTATTATCTCACTATGGTACGGTATTGCAAATAGAGCATTTGGCGTAAACTGCAATATTATTGTATTGTATGGACCTTCGTAGAAAGTACGAATGCCTAAAAGCAATACAGCTTCACGGAGCGGCACTCCACGGTAACGGGCTACGTGGTTATCCTGGTGCTCGGTCTTCGGTGCTTCGATCTGCAGGATAATCAAGTGAGCATCGACGACGGGGTATGAAAACTGACCCCTCCTCCGTCCTTGTCCAGACTACGGGACTAGCGCAAGGCAATAACTAAAGCTTTCTATTATTCTTGTCTTTTTAAAAAGCTTCTCAGATCTTTCCATTGACTCAAAAGCTTTGTCCAACTTTCGCTTCAAGCAGGCCATTTATCATCTACGAGAGCACCTGGTTTCGAGACCAGTAAGCCGTAGTCAGGATCCATTTCATAGTCTATGAATCAGAACTGGAGGTCCAACTCACCAGAACCAAGGCGCTCAAGCTCTGACGAGTGTAACGCCGAACGGCCAAAAGTATCCTAGCTGGCACAACTCGTGCCTATGTTAACACAGTCCCAAACCTGGTATTTACCTTCTTTTCAAGGTTAGTAGTACGAACAATTAATAACCCAGAACGACTGTCGATATTGACCGCACTTTTTCTATTCGATTCAAAAATGGCTGAGGTAGTCGCTTAAAGAGTAGACATTGTATCGCACCAATGGCTTTTCAGAGGGGAGTTACCAGGCGTAAAAATAACTGAATCGAACAATCCATACATTATACAGTGCATGCATGCTTGTTATTTCAAGCTCTATCCAATAGCAAGCTGATACGGACAAAGTGAACAGTGTGTTCGCATAAAACATTGGGAAGTGCCTAAGACAGATGTTATGCCTCGAACACTTTATTATGAAAGATTACCGCTACTTGCCCAACAGTATACAGGGTGCCCGGATTTTTTGAAAATCGATATCGAGAATTGTAGAGCTTGCTTAAATAAAGATGTTTTCCAATGGAAACCTCTGAGAAGCCTTGTTTCTGAGTGAGAGTGATATTACTAAAATCCGTAACACTGGTGTTATTGCTCGTCATGGGAGCACAAAATGTACAACTACGAAACAACCAGTACTTCTCTACAGAAGGTGTGAAATGTGAAAAACTACGCTTAGCCACGCCATATGGGGCACGCCACTGATAATGGGGCTGAAATAATTGCTCACACAGATCGCGCCTTTCTCGCAAACAACGACAAATGCTGCCTCGAAAAATTAGATTTTAAAAATGCGTTTAACTTAAACAAACGAGGGCACCTCTTGACAGAGGTTTCGCGGAGGCACATTCGAGCAGCTACTGTATGACAATTAATAGTCGTGTGTGCCTCTAGAGCCATGACCAGTGTTCGATTCATTTGTTAGAGTAAATAATTTATGCATGCACTTAATCTCAACATGCCCGCCGAAAGGATCTCAAAGGCTCCGCAACTACGGCTCGCATTGCCATAGATTTAGTACAAACATTATCGCAATGAAATGGGTATTTGCTGAATATGTTAGTTTTGGGCGCTGTGAATCGTCGTAGGGTTATGATTTTAGGTTATGGGCGTGAAGGCTAATCAAATAATTTCATGTTTGCGAATTCTCTTCTAAATATTGCATCTTCTGACTGGCGTATATGTTCCCAGAAGAAGCAGAATTCACGAACACGTGCTTAGTTTCTGTATGGAAGAAATGGTTGTCTCGCAATTGCACATTTTGTGCTCCTATGTCAAGCAATAACACCAGGGTCACTGATTTCACTGACGTTGCCTCTCTGTATTTTCAATAACACTTTTTGTTGGAGGAACGCGTTCGACCTTGGCTCCGCTGTGGCCTCAAAGAGCTTCTGTGCAAACTCTTTTGTCAGTTTGAGTGCATCCAAACGCCAGATAATCTTTTGCACTCCTATTGTGTGCCAGAGAAGAGAGTAGGCTTGGTGTTTACTGAGATGACCCAGCCGCTAATAAAGCCGGGAGAGTTGTTCTCCCTTCTCGGGCAGTACCGCACCAATCATGTCGGTAAATACCTATGTGAGCAATTATTTTAGCCCTAATACCAATGGCGTACCCCATCTGCCGTAGCTGCAGGTAGTTTTCACATTCACCTGGGGAAGCAGGGTCTTTGCGGCCAGTCTACGCAGAGTGCAGCCAACGGCTATGGGTCGGTATCCCTTGGTTATCTTTTTCAGGGCGATGAGCCACCCGCCATACATGACGCTTCTCACAGCCCCCGGAACTTGCCCGTCACTTATAATACCGCATACCTTAACGAGTGTTTCCAGCACATCGCTGTAGTCTCCGTTGGCACGAAGAAGGCATTTTAGATGGTTAGGCGTGAGGTCGTCGAGGCCTCCCGCCGCACCAGACGAAAAGGTGCGAAGTGCGTTGGCGACATCCTCGCTCGAGCACGACCCGACCGCGTGGCACCTCTTCACTAATCGACACCTCCGTTACCGGGCGCAATCGTGTCATCAAAAGACAAGATTCTAATGGCGGGATAGGCTAGAATTCAGAACAACCTTCTTAAGAATTGGCCATGAAAGATAGTCTAGAATTAAAAACGACCTCATCCTAAAAGATGCCTATAAATGATAGCCTAGAATTAAAAACGACCTCATCCTAAAAGATGCCTATAAATGATAGCCTAGAATTAAAAACGACCTCATCCTAAAAGATGCCTATAAATGATAGCCTAGAATTAAAAACGTCACCAAGACTCTGCGACACGATGATTCTGATGAAGATTCTGCCACATCATATTGAGGTCGCCGCACTTCGCTTGACATCTGCAAGAATACCTACTCTATGCGGTTGCTTTACTGTTTACACAGCAACGTAGATAGACAGAGGCAGGCTGATCTAAAAGCGGCAGCAGGCTCTGGTTTAGCCTGTTTGTCTGCATGCTGGGTTTCACACATGCGTTGAGCGATGTTTCCGCCTTGAGCTCATTGTTGTTACGAGACTAACTTGACTTTTACTCTGACCTCTTGCTTTCCCGGGCCGCGCTCCGCACCTCCGAAGGCTGTCTGTCGCCCATTTCATCCTGCGCACACCGAACCTCGTCGTCCATCGCTATGCACCGGATGCTGGGATAATGCTAGCTAGTAATAATAGTGAATAATTGATACCAGCCTTCCATTTAGCGCTCTGATCTCGCAGAAACGAAGGAACACAAGGAGGACATCGTTCTGCTGTCCTATTATAGAAGCGTTTTCGCGTTTACTCGGACGAGCCGCAGTCACGATGATTCATGACTGCCTTACATTACTGGCAGATCGCTTACACCGCTTCCTATTGCTGTCGCTGCTGCTGCTGGCGGCAGTGTCGTGCGAGTCATGGATGATTGTTGGTATCCTGGATTCGCACTAGTGGCCGTTGTTGTCTCTGATTCCCCGCCAGGGGTTGTTATTGTTGTTGTTATTGCTGCTGCAGCTGCGTTTAGTATTGTTGTTGTTGCTGCTGCTCCAGATCGTCATTACAGGCGGGCAGTGTTATCCAGTCTGGGCTAGTAGCACTTAGATTGGTGAAAGTTAGCTGGTGAATAGTCAGAGCCAATTCAGACGTGCGCCATGAACAAGAAGGAGTCGACTCGATACGTACAGGTGAGCCGCGCTGAGTTTTGCTAGCATGAAGTGCTGATATAGACAGGTGCTTCAGCCAGCGGTGCCCCGCCCTGCGCGTCATCATCAGCAACTTCATGATGGTCCT
>QVRM01003437.1:0-37168 GCA_003439945.1 Dermanyssus gallinae
AATGTTTGGAAACATTGCTTCGGCAAACAAAAGGTTCGGCGACGTGCCCAATAAGTGGCCATGTGCACCTCACTCTGGGGTATTTTAAGGTCGAATTTACTTGTCTATGTACATACGATTCAGCTGACGCAAGAGCTCAAGCCTACGGATTATCAGAAGTGGCTAGACCTTCGCTAATTGGCTTCAAGGTGATTCAGCGTGATGCCGATTTTGTGAAGAAAACTCTTTTTCTGTCGCATCTGGGCAACCAAGAACCCTCACTTGATTCACGAGGAGCCGTTACATGTGCCATAAGTGGTAGTCTGGTGCAGTTTAGTTTAAAGGAATAAATGGACCTTATTTATTTCACTTCTCGTTGAATAGTGAGCATTATTACAGTATTATCGTTAATGGTCTGTAGTCAAATTTAAACGGAATCGATGGTTCCTTCATGTTGTGCCGGCGAAACAATTGAGCTTTGAAGGATTAAAATTGACCTGGGTGTGTAATCTTGCGTAACGAGATTATTCTCAGAGGGTCAACATTTTGCAATTTTGCGATATTTCCCGCCACTTTTCATTGTGGGTTTTTTTCCAGGGGGTCAGTAGAACTGATTATTGCAGCATTATCAGGGTACTGTTGCAGAAGTCTGCATGTATGTAATCGCGCGATTCATGTGAATATATTTATTTTATTATGTACCTTATTAAAATAATTAAGTTGTAAATATCTCAAACACTCTTGTTCTAATGTTCTTTTAAATTATGATCTCAGATTATTTTTCAAATATATATATATATATATATATATATATATATATATATATATTGTACACACATGTATGCATAATCAGGACTAATTATCTAATTTGCTTAGATTGCATAATTGAGGGAGACATTAGAAAGAGGGCCGCGCGCGCGAGATAGAGAGCGAGATACAAGGAACAGAGCGGCGTGCAAATGCACATAGAGACACATACGTTTGTGTGGACACACAGACAGGTGGGGTACATTGGTGGCTGTGGGTGTGGGCGCGTGTCGACTGGTGGGAGGACGGATGCTTGGTTGGCTGGGTAGGTCTGTCCGCCTCCGAAGTCAAGCATGTGGCGAGGGGGCGCGGCATGTGTTGACAGCCCGGCTGTCGTTTCTGTTTCACGCGGGAAATCAATGAATTCGTCGCCGCTGCCGCCGCCACCGCCGTCGACGCCGATACCAATACAAGTAAGCTAGTCAGTCGTCTGTCGTGTGTGTGTGTTTGATATTTGAGTGTATAGGTGTGTGTGTGTATCTGTATCGGTATGTCGGTATGTAGAATATAATATGTTCGTTACGTATGTGTTAATGAGTAGATGTTAACAGGAGATCGAAGATCTTGTACGACGCGCGTACACAGAACACACACACACAGGCACAGAACACGGCATACGACCGTGCTATCCGGCTATGTTTGGCGGCCAACAGTTGCCGCCGACGAAGATGTGGATTGTGATCTGGGCAGTAGCGGAGCAGGGAGGGGACGACGAGCGACGACAACGACGGCGAGTGTGATGATGCTGATGAAGACTATGCCGGCTGGCTGCGATGATATGCTGCTGTTCTGATTCATTGGTTTGACGTTGTTTAGAAATCAAATCAAGCAGCGAGAAGTGCTGCGGCGGCGGCAGCGCGCGACCGCACACACACGATAAATGGGCGGCCCACACCTTTCTCCCCCCGGTGTGCCGGATCACCAACAGTAATAACAGCGACCACAGTAACAACAACAAGAGCGGCAAAAACAGCAACAACAACAACAATACAAATAGCAAACGCAACAGTAAAAGTAACAAGTGGAGGGCCAACAGCAACAGCAGCAGGAACAAGAACAACAACCACAACACAACAACACCAACGACAACAACACCAACACCAACGACAATAACAGTTGAACATCAACACCCCATAAACAGCTCGTCCATCTACATCGGGTCTCCCCCAGTTTCCGCGCGGGGTCGGCCATTACTGCCGCGATTCGTCAGCCCCACTCAGAGCAGCAGTTCGTCAGCCTCACTCGGCAGATAGGATAGAGGCCGCGGGCCGCAGGCGCGCTGGCAATTCGGCCGCCACGTTGCCAATTCTGGTCGGCACACTACGACGATACGTAGGCAGCGCCGAGAGGCAATGGCGGCGTCAGTGGCGGCCAATTGCGCTCACCAGCTGTGCTGTATGCGAAACAATTTCGCCGCCATTGCCGCGGCCAGCGACGAGTCACGTCGATCGACCGTAGTCGCTGTGCTGCGCTCTGGCAATGGATCTCACGTTTGTTCGATCAGTCGCCGAGTACCGACGGACGCACCGCTGTGTCGTTTTCGTCGTCACCTCTCTCCACGCGCATATATGTATGGATGTATATATGTGTGTATATATATACATTCATATATATATATATATATATATAAGTATACACATATATGCGTGCTTCATTTGGCCGATCATCACCTCATTTCTTCCCCTTTCTCACACCTCGCCGCGCACCTACTGCTGTGCGCTCAGCACCGACAAAACCGACCGGCCTACCTTCGGGCTTCTTTTGAACGAGATTGTTTCTCTCTCTACCCGCATGGCGCGCGCGGTGTATCTCGTTTGGTGATATACGTACGAACGTGTAGTACGACGTGTCTCCCTGCCTACGCGCTCTGTATCATGTGGCGTTGTTGCTGTTGCTGTTCTTCTTATTGTTGTCGTCGTCGTCGTCGTTGTTGTTGCTGTTGTTGTTGTTTGTTGTCTAGGTGTTTGTTGTCGTCGTCGTCGTCGTCAACGTTGTTGTTGCTGTTCTTATTGTTGTAGTCTTCGTTGTTGTTGTTGTTGCTGTTGCTGTTGTTGTTGCTGCCGCTGTTGCTCTTCTTGTGTTGTTGCTACCGCCACCGTGCGGTTTTTCCTCACCTTCAGATGGACGTTTGCGTGGTGTATCTTTCGTCGTTGTTGCTGTTGCCATCGTTGTCATCTTCTTCGTTGTCGTCGTCGTCTTCGGCGCGATCGTCCTTACCTTGTTTCTATCTGGTCCGCCGGCCGCCACTCGTATGCGTTGGTGTCTTTTTTTTGTTTCTGCTGCTTCTGCACTGCTTATGATTTTAACGCTAATGTGTTGTTGTTGTCGTTGTTGTGTTGTTGTTGTTGTTGTTGTTGTTGTTGTTGTTGTTGTTGTTGTTGGTTGTGTTGTTGTTGTTGTTGTCGTTAATGTTATCGTTGTTGTTTGTTGTTGTTGTGCTGTTGTTGTCGCGGGCTCATTTCTTTTCCGTTTTTTCTATTATCGGATTTCAGCAGCGGGAGGATCAACAAGGAGCGGCTGATGACGACGGCCGAGGAGCAGAAAAAGAAGGACGACGTGCCGCTTCGCAGGCAGCAGCAGCAGCAACAACAGCAGCAGAGCGACTACTCCTTCTTTTTGAAGATGGCGGTCGCTGCCGAGACACCGACGACGTCTGCTGTAGTTGTTGTTGTTGGGGCCAGGCGATCACTCAGCATGGCAGCATCGGCCGTTGTTTCATCTCGTGCGTACATCGTTTCGTACGTATGCTGTCCGTACGCTTCCACGCTACGTTTATTATTATTATTATTACTTCTACTACTACCATTACTACTGCTTCGCCTTCTCGCCTACTACCGGCGACTGCTTTCTTTAGCTGAAGAAGTTTAAGTAAATAGGTGGCAGCCGAGCTCACCCTAACACCTTAAAATTGATATCGAGAACACCGTCATGAAATTGACTCCCTCCAACGTGACGACGAGACCATCTTTAACGTCATGACGTGAACACGACCACCACCAGGACATGACCACGACCACCACCAGGACAGGACCACGACCACTACCAGGACATGACCATCACTAGCACAGGATCACAACCACCACCAGGACAGGACCACCATGTCATGACATGACGATGACCACCAATATGATATGAAATTGACTACCTTCAACATGACGACAAAACCATCTTTAACGTCATGACATGACCACGACCACCACCAGGACATGACCATGACCACGACCACTACCAGGACATAACCATCACCAGGATGGCCACCATTATGACATGACATTCGCCGCCAATATCACGACATGACAATCTCGATCGTATTGTTCCGACGATCATCGCCTTGACGACACGATGACGACTATAATGGCATGGCCACGACCTACATGACTACCCACCGTCATGATGACATGAGCTCGACCACCATAGCATGACACCATGCATCGAGACCTGACCGCAACTCATCATGGCGGGGCCACAATTATCATGACATAACCACCTCCATCACCATGACACGACCACCTACAGCAGCATGACTTGGCCACCTCTAGCACCATGACATGACCATCTCCAACATAGAGACATGAGCACCTTCATCATTATAGCATGGCTACTTTCATCATCATGACATGGCCACCTTCAACATCACGACATGATCGCCCTCATCACCATAAGATGGCCATCTTCACGTTCATGTCATGCCACATCATGACATGGCCACCATCCACCCGCCATCACCACTATGACATGACGACCCCACCACCACCCACCATCATCATCATCCTTAATGCTACACTCGAGGCCATCGCACTTGGTGCGGATAGCGATGATGGTGATGATGATGATGATAATGATCGTGATGATAGTGAAGACGCTAATGGTGCTGATGGCACTATAACTACTGCTGCCTCCTGTCGTCTATGTTGTTGTTGTTGGTACGACGTTCCTCCGTCGGCGGCCATTTAGGGCTGACATACACGTACACAGTTAAGAGCATTAACAACGAGCAACAACAACAACAAACAACAACAACAACAACAACAACAGCATCTAGCGGCAAGCACAGCAACAAATCGAGTGCAGCAGCCTCAGCAGCAGCATCGGCAGAGGCAGAAGGTAGCATTCGCAGTACCACCATCGAGTCAGCATGATGTCAATGGTGATCGCCAGCTAGTGAATGCCCAGCCTGCCTTCCGTGTGTGCACCCTAAGACGTGGTATGGCCGCGGCGTTGGTGGCGCTCGTAGGCGGCTGCCAAAATCAAATATAAATGATATCAGACAGATTTCTCTGTGGATAGACCAGCAGCGCCACTGCAGCAGCGGCGGGTGGCACCGGCACCGGGGATCAGCAAAAGTACCATCGCTGTTGCTGCCTCGATCACTTCTCAGCGTGAAAGCTGACGCACGTTAACCATCACCGCCACCGCCACCACCATCTCCTCTGTATACCATTATCGTCATCATCACCTCAGGGCCAACCTTTCTCCGTCTCTGCTGTCTCCTTATATATATATATATATATAGTTTTGTTTCTCTTCTGTGATGTTGGCGTTTCGAGCCCGGTGGTCGGACTCAGAAGCTCGGCCGAGGTCTGTTTGCCTGTGGCCGCCGTGGACACTCGTCGAAAAGTGATCAGAGAGAGAATGTAGAACAGAGAGCATAGAATTCAAACAGGGAAGGCAACCCGAACCAAGCCGGGCCTGCTCTGCTGACTTCGAGTACTAACTACGACTTCAACTTGGACCAGCCAATAAGACTACGACGGCAACCTCTTGAAGTTGCAATCTCCGACCGTGGGACGGCTTTCCTCAATCAGGGGCAACCGCAGCAGAAGCGGCAGGTGGAGTATACGATAAAGGTGGCCGGAGAGGTAAGTGAGGTCGGAGAGGTTGGCGTGGCCACCTTACGGCCGCCCTCAGAACCATGGCCTCGACTGCCGCTGGATCCTATGAATGAAGGTGGGGGGGCTGGGGGCTATTTCTGATGCTGACAGTCGTAGAAAGGTTGACTGTTTGACGAGCGAGTGTGCTACCTGGGCCAGCCATGTTTACGGTATCGTTGCGCCGAGGTATGTGCTGCCCTGTTCTCCGGGCCGCCAGCAAGCAGTACCGCACCGATCGACCGAGGAAGGACAGGAACGGCGAAAAACAGCACGCCGACGCGAGACCACCAGCCGCTACAGCAACAGCCAGAACAACAACAACACGAAGGCTCGCAACAACAACAACAACACGTCCCACAACAACAATACGACCCACAACAACAACAAGGCCAACTACAGCAACAACAACAACAGCCGTGTCGCCGGTGTGGCGAGCGCCCAAGATGGACAGACGCACGGGCGGGCAGACGCCCAGCCAAGCAAGAAAGTGATCAATTCGCCGCCGCCGCAGTTGTGATTCTTAGCCGGCGGCGGTGGCGGCGAAATCGGCGGTTGTTAGCAGCGCCTGCTTAGCGGGAGCGAGAACGAAGCCCGCAACGAAGCCGGGCAAACCGTACGTAAGCACAGACGGACGGATAAGCGTGTTAGCGAGTTAGCGTACGTGTGAGTGAGTGAGTGTATCTACGCGGCTCTGTTTGAAGAACCGATGAAGTGTGAAAAACAACCGAGAAAGAATCACTACAGGAAACAGCAGACGGCAGCCATAACGATAGAAATAATGATGATGATGCTGCTGATGGAGACAACAGCAACAACAGTGCCCTAAGCACGACAACAACAACAACAACAACAACAGTTTCATAATCACGACGATCATAGACAACACCGACAACAACAACAATACGTTTCTCAATAAAAATACGTGTCAGCATCAGCAATGCACATACACACGCCAACAAAAACAACAGCATGAATGATGCATATGACAGCTGTTTACCATTTAAGTACAACAACCTTGTTCAAACGGTTTAACGACAGTCATTATATATATATATATATATATATATATGAATATAAATATATATATATATTCATATATATATATATATATATATATATATATATATATATATATATATATATATATATATCTTACTTTGAAGTCAAGACCGACACACTCAAAATTGACACTCTCCGACTTACTGGAGGAAAGTATCATAGCACTACATTTGTCCGCATTACAGAAGAGAACTGTGCTGTTTCACCATGACAATACGTCCGCCCACACGACTCTTGCTACCAGGGCCAAATTAAGCAATCTGAAACTCCAAATTGTCGAGCATCCTTCACATTTTCTGGCCTTGGCCCCTTGAAACTATTATCTCTTAGGAAACATTACAAAGTATCTTCCTGGCAAAGATGATGTCAGAACACCAATGATGTGATTTGCCTCCGTAGACGTGTATTCCGGGTCTAACAATTTTGAATACATTGCTCTTGGTTTAAACGCTATTGAGGATTGTTGGATTAACTTGAGTTGAGCTTCGGGGGAGAACTATACTAAACAATAAACGAACGTGGTCATTTTCCGTCTATTGCTTTTATGGCAAAAAATATGATTTATTTTACGCCGTCGAAGAGACAAGTGATAGAGGAGTTGGCCGGTGTCCTTCGTTTGCTGATTCAATCCAGCCGTCACATATACCACTTCGAAGCGAACCTTTTAAGAATTGCAAACTTGGTTTAAAGTTATGTCAAAAAGTAAATATATATACATGCATGGACAATGCATTGCAACTGTATATACATTTTCTCGATTTTTTTCCAATGGCGGCATGCTGTACTGTTTGCAGTGTGATCTTTCCGATAAGCACAAGTCAATTTACTACAGATACCTGGGTCGGTCTACCGGTGCGTGCTTAATTACATTGTATGCATTTGTTGTTTTGGCATTGCAATTTACAATTTGTTGCAACTTCAAGAAGACTACAACAGCTAATAGCAATAGGCTGACTGGTCCCGTTGTTACTATTGTGCTTAGTTATTCTGAGATTCGTTGTTGTTTATACTTTTGTTGTTTGTCGTTCTTGTTACTTTGGTGTTGTTGAGGATTTCTTGTTTGTCTGTTTTTTGTTGATCAATTTTTTGGCCTCGTTGTTGTTGTTGTTTTTGGTGGAGGTGCTGCCGTTGTTGCTCTAGATGTCATTGTCGTCGTTGGCGCAAGTCAAGGGGAACGTAAATTAACGCTAAGATAATCGGCGGCTAGACTCTTTTCATTTGTTTCCCACATTTTTACTCCAGCCAGTTTGGAGTCATCAATCGTTATTTTTTGTTTGCGCATTTTTCTCAAACTTTCTATTCGCATTTCCTATTGATCTCTTGCTCGCGCTCTATAATTCCCTTCCGGAAAAGAAGAAGAAGAACAACAACAACAACAAAACAACAACAACGACAACAACAACGAAAACAACAACAGCATCGACGCCTCCAGAACCGCGAGTGACGCGAGCCTGCAAGGCTCGATATAGAACCCCCCCCAAACTTCCACGCCTTACCCAACCTCCTTCTGCGCCCAGCTGGTGCTACTGTTGTCATTATGCTGCGACTGCCGGCCATAGAACTCGACCAATTTAGTAATTGGCAATCACTCGGATTTATGGGCTGTTTACGCAACGAATCGTTGGTGAGGTGAGAGGCGACTACTGTGGCGTGGTTTTGCACACGATCACCGGGGATCACCGTCCTGAGTGCCAGATTCAAGTACACAGAGAGAGAGATGGGCGTTCTCTGTACCGAGGCGAGCCCATGAAATGACCATCTGATGTCATGGCCATTGTTGTCGCTGTAGTACTTGGTCTTATTGCCGGTGCTGTTGTTGCTGCGGCTGCTGCTGCTGTTGTTGTTGTTGTTGCTGTTGCTGTTGTTGTTGTTGTCGTCGTTGTCGTCGTTCTTGTTGCTGCTGGTGTTGTAGTTGTTGCTGTTACCGTCATCATCTGGTCTCCTCCTCAATGGTTAGCTAGCTTGAGGTGCAACTTGCATGTATGCAAGGATGTATGGTCTTGTGTGTCTAGGTGTCTAAGTGGATGTGTGTGTGTGTCTATGCCTTCTACCCGTAAATGCATATCCATACATTATTATTCGCACCTGTGACATTACTCATTGGCAAGACACGGCAAAACCATTGAATGCTACAGTGGCTAGCTCGGTTTCTGCTATGTCGCTCTCCAGGTGTTGCTGCCGCTGCTTTTGCTGCTGCTGCTGCTGCACCAACTACAACGGGGACGATAACTTCTATAATTCTGAGCAATTTTGTTGGCGAAGTGGTCAAACGAGATTCGCGGGTCGCCCATCGAGCAATGAACAATGAACAGTCACTGAGTGAGTCAGTCGTAGTCGTGTCTTGTCGAGCGACCTAATATTATGCATGCATGGATCATGTGCTTGTTGTTGTTGTTGAGAGAGGGGTGAGAGAAAGAGAGACGTGTAGTTTTGATTTACTTTGTTTTCGGTTGCTGCTACTGTGATTGTTCGAGCTGTTGTTGTTGTTGTTGTTGTTTTTGCTGTTCTTGTTGTTGTGATTGTTCGAGCTGTTGTTGTTGTTGTTGCTGTGACTGTTGTTGCTGCGCCGAAGTAAGAAGGTCAATTGGCTAGGTTAGCCTTTTTGTGTTGTTGACATTCTTATTGCTGATGTTGTAGCCGGCTGGAGAAGACGACGACAGTGAGCATTAGGAGGTAGCATCATCAGCGAGATTGAGAAGGAAAGAGAAAAAGAGAGGCCGAAGAGAAACGAAGGCTGGGTGCTAACAACAGCGCCATAATCTACACGACTTGAGGTTGCTTCCGTTTTCAGGATGTCGGAAGCCTGCAGTCGATCGGATGAGTTATGCGCTTGTCACAACATTCTGAAATGTGTTACGGAAGAGAGTTATTCTAGACCTGGAATCCTGACGGTAGTGGGGTATTTCAGGGCGGCGTTAGTGTACGTTTATGTGAGTGTTGTTATGCCTAATACTTTGTATTCATTTTGTGGTTGTTTCGACTCACTTTTCACACAAAGCTACATACCTGCTCTACGTCAACTAAGCAAATATAAATTGCTAGGACACTTTTTGATGTTCGCTTTAATTACCTGAGGAGCCAGCGATCAATCACTCCAAAAACCGTGGCCCGTTGTGAGTTTGTCAACGATTTGTTTGCTTGGCGAATGCCCAAATTAGCTTACTCAAATTCAGATGGGAATCGCCTTTTTGGCTTTTAGTTACGTTCTTATCTATATATACTAAAATAGTACTAAAAACAATACATATATGACCATGGTAATTGTAGCACACACCCTTTTTCGTAATAAAAAAAGTGTTTTTATGTTAAGAAAAAAACTAGATATATAAATATATATATATATATATATATATATTTATATATATGCATATGTATATATATTCACACATGTATGTATAAAACACTCAAAAGGCTACATTGCTATGGTACACGGATACGACCTTTCGTGTAGTAACAGATATGTCAAAGGTATTTATGTAGTATGTACTTAATCATTCTGCATATGGGCGCCTGTGTGTGAGCGCCCATGTGCACGTGCGTGCAGATTGGTGGCGCACGATGGTTGTTGTCGCTGTTGTTGTTGTCGTCGCTGTTATTGTCGCTATTGTTGTTGTTGTTGTTGTTGCTGTCGCTGTTATTGGTGTTGTTTTTGTTGCTGTTGTTGTCGCTGTTGTTGTAGTTAATGTTGTTTTTGTCGAAAGCACTACAGCGAGCGAGGTAGACACCGTGGCCACAGTGGCTTGCAACGCACAGAGTCGGCGCTCCATCAACAAACGCGCACACAGAGTCAAGCAGTAAGATGCCATCGGCAGCGCCATCGGCCGTAGGGATAGTCGTAGAGATTGAGATAGACCCAACAGAGGGGCTGCGGCAGTGGCATCGGCGGCGAGGAGGAGACAATTGGGTGGTGATGATGGTGGCGGTGGTGGTGGTCTCCGCCCAGTCATTCATTGTTGCCTGTGTCATTGCCTACCCGGTCATGTCATGTCATCTCGGCCATCGTTTGCTGAGTTCGGTCGGCACCGCTGTTCGAGCCGCTGGTCGATGTCACCCAGTCGACGGGCGGCCGCCGTCCCTGCCGCCGCCGGTGGGTGCGCGGGCAGTCAACGAGCCAGGAGGCACGCGGTCAGGCAACGAGCAGGCGCCGAAGCAGCAGCGCCAGCAACAAGTCCAGCGGCAATCCTAACTTCAACTCCAGCAGCAGCAACAGCGGGCGGCGGAAGTGGGAACAGCGAGCCAAAGCGTCCAACCAACGAGCTATTATCCTCTTATGTGATTATGATGATTATACGCTCGCTACTGTGGCTAATACCATCACGACGATTCCCTCTCCATCCCCCTCACCCCACCCCCCCCGCCCCCGGCCAACCCCCCACTACGACACACCGCAAACGACAAAAGTCGGCGACTGTGGTTTCAGTGGCTCTACGACGCGAAGATCGCATACGCTTAAGTGCTTCTTGCTGTTGTTGTTGTTGTTGCTGCTGCTGGTGTTGTTGTCGTCGCTTCTGCTGTTGTTGTTGTTGTTGTTGTTATTGTTGTTGTTGCTGCTGCTGGTAATGCTGTGGTTGTTTTTGTTGCTAGTGTTGTTGCTATTGTTGCCATTGCGATTGTGTTTGTTATTGCTATTGCGGTGGTGCTTGTTGTTGCGAAATTGATTAGTTGTTGTTGCTGTGTTTTTGTTGTTGCTGTGTTGTTGTTGCTTTATTGTTGTTACTGTGTGGTTGTTATTTTTTTTGCTGTGTTGTTGTTATTGTTGTTTCTGTGTTGTTGTCACTGCCGTCGCTTCTGGTCCCGTCGCGCCTGCTGACGGTACTACGGCAATTCTACGATGGGCCGTTTCTTTCTTTCGACCAAGGAACGACCGGCTGTCACAGACTCTCCGTCTGTGACTTCTGCCGGTTGATGGCAACGGTCACCACAACGCGGCGACAACCCAACGAGGGCCGAGGTGACAACACCAACGAAGACAGCGTCTTCGTTTATTGTCATCGTCATCGACAACTTCGACCGCTTCGAAAGTTCCAGACTGAGGACGTATTTCTATCTACAAGCCGTCAATGTGTTTGTGTAAACAATATACGTAGAGATGAAAGAATACGAAAAAATGGGCAACACACAGGACAGAATAAAAGCGACCGTTCTTCACCATTATAAAGTTGCAACTGGTAATCGTCATGAATCACGCGGTTGGCAAGCAGCAACCACAATGGCGACAACGGTGAGGTTGAAGAAAAACAGACGGAAAAATCACAAAAAAATCGAAAAATATATAAGCAAACAAGATTTTAAAAAAATAGAAAAGAATAAGGTAGAAGAAGGCCGGCAACGACGACACAAAGAGGAAGAAAAGAAACAAATAAAATTTGCGTTGCTGGTGACAGTGGCGACGACCACGACGATTTGAAGAGGGTCGCGCAAAAAAGAAAGTGGTCAGAAGGAGTCGGGGGAAAACGCGAGAAAAAAATCAAGATCAGAGAACAAGAAAAGAGGAGGAGAAAAACAATGATAGGTACTTCAATTAGTAACTTCAGTGGTGAATTGAGCAGATCTGCGGTCACGGTAATGGTGGTGATGGTGGTGCAGGTTCGTGAAGCATTGCTTATCAGCAGTGAGCATTGCATTCTGTTCTGATCGAGCAAGCGGACAGCAATGGCCCGGTAGTTGCCCGCATAGCGTCGCCTTCTTCTTGGTCGTTGTCATAATAGCAATTGCTGTTGCCGTAGTTCGAGGAAGATTCAGAACAAGCCAACGAAGCGACACGATCGCGCCAAGCCACGCTAGTGAGAGCGACCGCCATTCGCCTTGGCTTGGATGATCCGCCCCCTTGTTAGCAGGCCATTCTCGTTATGGTTCGTCGTCGTGTATGTCGCCGAATTCGCGCAGATTCATGCATACACATGTAGGGCGTATATATATGCATACATGTACACACTCGTACGCACAGACATAACATTCATGCGTACATACTTTGATATATATACACACGCACAGAAAAGTAGAGAAGAAGAAAGAGAGAGAGAGATGGGCGGGGGGAGAGGGAGCGGGGAGGAAAACGGGGATGGATAAATGGATCGGTAGGGCAGGTGGCTGTTTGTTGAGGTGATTTTTGATTAGCGAGCAGCTCAATCAAGCCAGGCGACAAGCCACCGCAACCACACACATTGACTAAGGTGATCGTATACACACACACGACTCAATTGGCTGTTGTTACCCACACACATATATATATATATATATATATATATATGCATATATATATATACATGTGTGAAAGAGCCAGGCGCTATTTTGCCGCTGCCAACGTGTGCGTGTCCAATTTGTCCTCGGCGGCGAATTTGCTTTCGCTTGATTTTGCGCTTTATGTCGTTATCGGTTCTTTGTACTGTTACTGCTACGAGTACGACGCGCCACAAGGACGATCCCAAGTGCAATTATGGTGGTGGTCGTCTAGGTACGTCTTCATTGCAGCCTATTGCCGTTCTTTGCTCTCCCGAAATCTGTCCCGATCTCTACCATCTCTCTTCCCGATCTCCTTTTTTCTCTTTCTCTCTCTCTCAGTGTGTTCCTCTCCCGTAATGCGCATGTGATGTTCGTCTGGACTTTTCTATAGGCCGATTCTATCTGATTATGTCTCCGTGTTTCTTGTGATGCGAACCTTGTGTTTGGAGAAACAACCCTCCTTTCGTCGTTGTAGGCAACCTTGTTCGTCGATTTGCGCGTGAATAGAGCTGTTTCCGAAACACATTAGTCGTATACCAATCTATCTTTTACATGTGTGTGTCTTACTCTTGTATATGTATATATATACCTTTTTTAAGCCTTATAATGTACACTCAATTTGTAAAACCTGGTAAAGATCGTGCCTTAAAAGGGCAGGTTAAGTTAAGCTATCTAAGGAGTCTCTGAAGGGCCTTTGTTTTGGCCCTGAGCAGGGCTGCTGGTTCATATGGATATGACTATTTGTGTCTGTTTCTATTTCCATACGCGTTCTACCTCTCTCTCTCTCTCTCTAGGCTTCGCGTCTTATATGTATGTCTTATATGTGTCTTGCAAGCATCTTGAGCGTCACCAGACGCGTAATTGTGTGTGGTTCTGTGCCTATAAAAACATCGCATACGCGGTGATCCAATAATAAGATCCAATAATAAGTAAGCGAATGCCAGTCAGCGCTAGCTTGTTTGAAACAACAACAACAACAGCAACAATAACAACCACAACAACAACAACAACAACAACAACAACAACAAGGACCATGCAACTAGAGTGGCGTAACTGCACGCCCTGCCCGTGTTCGCCAAGCTTTGAAATCGGCAGCTGCTCCCTCCGTTGTTCCTTCGCTATTCGCTCCTTTTGGATCTTTCATTCGTGCCCGTTTTCCCCTTTCTCTCTCTTTATCTCTCTCTTTCTTTCTGTGTATCTTTCTTTTCGCTCCTATATGCTCTCTGTTATTCGCCTCAGTCATCACCATTTTTCCCCTCCTCAATTCATTGTTACTCCACTGTCGTCAACTCAGATCAGTCAACTCAATGGCAGCAGCAGCAGTAGCAATTTTCGCAGCAGTACCCTACGTCGCTCATTGAGGGTCGTTGCGGTCGTGTTCGTTGTCGTCGTCCTTTTCGTCATCATCATCACCACTACCACAGCCATCATCATCATCACAATTCCAATCGGCGCCATCGTCATTTTGAATATGCCGCGCGCGCAATAAATTTCAATTAGCCCGCCACGCCTCCTTCTCCCACCTCTCTTGTCGGTCGGTCGCTTGGTCGAACGGTCGACGGGCAGGAGGCGGGCGGGCCGTCGTAGTTCGGCTAGTCGTAGTTGTAGTAGTAGTAGTAGTAGTAGGCTGTTCTACGACGGTTACGACAACATGGCGGCCGATGACGCTGCTGACGACGACCACGAACGATCACGACCACAACGATGACGACGACGCTGACGACGACGACAACGAGGGAGGCGTGCCCAGAGGCGTCGTCCGTCGTCGCCGGGCTACAATTGATATTTCGTCGCCGTTGCCGCAGCCGCCGCCCGTGGTCCTTCCCTGGCTGCCGCTGCTGCCACTGTTGCGGCTGCTGTCTCCACCGTGGCGACGGTGACAACAACAGCAGCAGCAGCAGAAGCAGCAACAACCACTTTGCCGCTGCTGGTGCTGCTGATGTGGCCCCGCTTCAACATTGTTGCGCCGCCTTCAGCCACACAGAACAACGATAACAGCACTGCTCCAGCCGGCGGCGTCGCCAACAACAACAACAACAGGAGCAGCAATGACAGCAACAACAACAACAACAGCAGTAGCAGCAACGACAGCAACAACAACAACAACGGCAGCAATACTAGCAACGACAACAACAATAACGACAGCAATACAAGCAGTCGCAGCAATAACAACAATAGCAGCCACGACGATGGAACAATAAGGACAACAACAACAACAACAACAGCAACAACAATAACGACGACGACGATGGGACTGAGTAAACGAGCAGCCATCGACCAACCGGTGGCGGCGGCTGCGGTGGCGGATGAACGGCCAGGACAAAACAGGACAGAACAGACAAACGCCTGTTTGATCTGTCGGTCTGTTTGTCTGTCTATCTGACGCATTTCGTCGTTTGCCGATGGAGAGCGTACGGGCGCGAGCGTTGTGGTGTGTGGAAGATGGATGAATGGTGGTGGTGGTAGGGCGGAGGGACGGAAAGGGAGGGGGAGAAGGGGTGACACCGCGCTGCCTCCGGGGGTACATACAGCACCATCATTATCATCACCATCATCATCACCACCACCATCATCACTATTATCATAGTCATAATCATCATCAACAACCGCAACAATCGTCACGCCACTACTATCGCCTTCTACAAGGCTCACCAGCAGGACAAGCAATAGGCACAGCAACATAACAAACGACCACCACCATCCACCAACCACGGTGTGATGATACCTCACTGTGGTGGTGGCGATGGTGGAGGAGGTATATGGTGGTGCTAAAAGTAGTAATTCAGCAGCGCAATAACGTACGCAGTAACCGAAGGCAGCGTACGCATCATCTCCATCCATATGTCTCAACTTTATCACTTTCATTCACAATATCATTCTCATCATCATCAACAGGATCACCACCAACCAGCAGCAGCAGTATTAACGAATGCCAACAAGCAACGAACACCATCGACTGCCTGATCATTCATTAAATAATATAATAATATATACATGATAGTAATAGATCATATGATGAGTAATCGATATGGTCAGCATCACTCGCAGCTTCGGCACGATCTGGACCACTACAACATCTAATCAACATCGCCTTCGACAGCAGCAGCAGCATGACTACAACCAACATATTCAGAACCAACATATAGCAGCAGCACGTTCATCGATAGTCGCATCGTCAAAGATAACTACTATCGGCGCTGTCAATGGCAGCATCCTCACACACCAACCGGTACAAAAAACACCATCGTGCATCATAATACTCAACGTCAATACCATCAAATGTATCCTCATGACCATCAACGATACCATCAAAGGACCTCTTATTATCGTCAACAATACCATCAAACGCACCCTGATTATCGTCAACGATACCATCAAACGCACCCTCGTGATCATCAACAACGACACCATCAAATGACCCCTCATTATCGTCAACGATACCATCAAATGCACCCTTATGATCATCAACAGCACCATCAAAGGACCCCTCATTATAGTCAACGATACCATCAAACGCATTCTCATCGGCAACGTAGTCAAACACCGGTGCAAACAACAACCTGACAACTACCAACACTCAGCCTCGAATTAGCGCCTATCGATAGCTGTAGTTGAGTTTATTCGCCGCGGCGTCGCTGGTGGCGATGATGTTTTTGTAGGAAGAAGTGTTGTTCCTCGACGATGCCAAGGCAGTTGAGTTCTGTGCAATTACACATTTTTTTCTGTGAACGAGAAGGAGGGGTTTCTTTCTCACATAGGATTGAAGTAGGCAGAACGTGTCTGAGGGACAGAGGACGCTTGGTAAGGACTCGTCAAACACTTTGCCATAAAGCAACAGTAAACGCTGAAGTCCTTCAAGGTTGTTGTACATCAATGCCACGCTATCTGCCAACAGCAACGCATATTCCAAAGTCAGGGCAGTATTGTTTGCAGATGGCACGTCCGTACTAGTTAAAGTATCGAAGAGGTTAGCAAAAAAAGACACCTGTAGAGTAAACGAGATATAGCAGAAAATGTGGTCAGTGTTTGATTTGCTCCGTCTGAGACTGAATATCTAAGAAAAAAAGGCTTGTTGTTTTCAAGTCTGCGCACACTAACTAGCGTCCGTCATCGGGTTATCTAAATGAACAACATCCCGCTAGACGCATCCCGGTAAGTCAAGTCAGCTTTGCAACTCGGCATCCTGCTACGAAATGACACGGACCTTTAAGCCTCTAAAGGGAATATGGCTGCTGCCCCAGTTTCTCGACTATGCGCAGCTGAGGTTTTCGCCCTCGGTGTGATAATGCGCGTCTACGCGGTGCTTTCTATGTTTCTGTGTACGGCAGCAGAAACTTTTTCCTATGTTACTGTATTGAAAAGTGTGGAAAAACACGTTTCGGAGAGTCGTTTAAATAATTCAGGTAGTTAGTTCAAAGCAGTGTACTGAGAGTCCCGCTCGAGTGGCCGCATACGGTCTCGTAAGCTCGTAAGGGCCGATAAAATCCACAGCACTTACGGCCTGTTTACATACAAAGCTACAACAAACATCTCATGTATAATGATCTTTTCGGGAAAGTTTCCGGCGGGACACGCGACTGGTCGACTGGCCTTTTAATACTAAGGCCCGAGCAACAATATCGTAATCATTCCACAAGAAAATACAAGGTTTGTACTGTACGTCAGGAGCTTATCTCCTTAGCAACGATATGCTAGGGGAATGCTCCTCGTGTCTTTCTGTAATTATTGTTATACAGCTAGGCTAATGTAAATATATATATATATATATATATACACATCACCAACAGTGGCTCCAACAACAGTATATATATATATATACTACAACCATCAACGACAGAACCAACATTGCCGTACAAATTATGAGCATCGTGGTGATTTCTAGCATATACATATATACTCGTATATATATCTCGATCGTAGTCGGTTCTCCGTGCCGACGCGTAGGAAAACCGACGAGAAGCGTGGCAGCAATAAATAGTCGTAATACTAGAAGTAGTAACAACAGCACTTGTAGCAATAATAATATTAATAATAATTGATTTTGTTGTTGTGGACGTTGGTGTTGTTATCATCATCATTTGTGTTATTGCTACGGTCCGAAAAGAAGAACCTGTCGGCGGGACGACCAGCAACACCGTCATGCTGAGGAGAACGATAGAGACAACAAGAAGATTGCGCAGATTGTCGTCGTCTGCTGATCATTGTAATTGTCTTCCGGCGAACATCTACGTTCCAATCTATCTAACTATTTCTCTCTCTATATATATATTTATGTATGTATGTATATATATATATATATATATGAATGACCATTGCTGCACTCATGATAATGCCGCGTTATCTCTTATCAGGTCGCTGGAAAAAGAGTTTGACACAGGTGGTCCATGCAGCACACAGTGACGGTCGATGGTAGTTCGTCGATGTGGTGTATTGAATAGCCATTCCAAATACATATATCGCCAAACGGCTAAACGGCCGGGTATCACAGCCGTTGCAACGACAATCATATCAGCAACAAGCAAACAACAACAACAACAATAACAGCACAACAACAAGAACAACAACAACAACAACAACAACAACAACAACAACAACAACAACAACAACAACAACAACAACAACAACAACAACAACAACAACAGCAGCAGCAGCAGCAGCAGCAGCAGCAGCAGCAACAACAACAACGAGTCTACTAGCGTGGTTGCACATATACAGATAGATCATCCGAAACAAGTTGTTAGCTGTGTGTGCATGCAGAGATAGTGTATGGTCGCATTCTCGCATAGACAGAACAGCCAACGGGCGGTATGCGTAGTTTGCTCGCTGCTGCACACCGAATTTGTCTGATTTGTTTTCTCTTCCTCCTGTGTTCCAGCGTACGCGTGTGCATATGCTTGAGTTGATCAGTTCCGTCAAAATGCGCGCCTCCGTTTGTATCCTTCTTTCACACTCTCGGCCTGTTTGGTCGGTTGTGGTTGTTGCTGTCGTAGTTGTTAATGTTGTTATCTCGGCGTCGCAGAAGTGGCCATCGCTGTAACGTACGTTTTTCGAATGTCCCCGATATACGAGCAGCCCATGGACAAGCCCAAACATCCAATGTCCCAGTATAAAATACCTATTTTATGTATGTATCTGTATATATTAGGTGTATAATATGTCTATATATATATATATATATATATTATATTTTATATATTTATATATATTATATTATACGAGGGCGGATTGGCAGGTTCCAGTAACGTTGAATTTTGCAGCTGAACCCAAACACCAAAGTCTTCCGGTTATTTCGTTTAGAAGCGCCCATTTATCAACTACACACAGGCAAAATTTCGGGGGTTCGGCGATATTTAAGGAGCTGAAAATGGAGAAGCAACAAATATGCATTCTGTGTAAAAACCTGATCCTATATGTTCGTCGAAACACGTTGAATTTCCAGCAAATTACCGCCGTCGGGAAATGTCCCAAACTGAATCTTCAGGGGGTGCAAGGAAGACCCCGCAGAGGTCAACTTATTGATATTAATAGCGTTGGGATATGAATAACAGATGATTGTAATCATGAAATTGATGAATAAACTTATTGCTATATAGTTACGACATCGAGACGAAAGTCCAATAGTGCTTCCAGTAGTGCTTCCGAAATGCGAGTCGATCGATTAAATTCAGACAAAGCAAATCCAACACAAAAGTTCTGCTGACTGTTTTTCTTTAACTACAATGGAATTATCTTCCACAAAATTTTGCCACCTGGTTTTACGGGCAATGAGTAATACTACCACAAAAGGAAATTGCGCGAGTACGCCCGACGCAAGAGGCCTGAACTCTGGGATCCTCCATAACAACACTGCAATGACGCACACATCGTTACTGATTTTGTATTACTTGATGAAAAAATTGATTTTTATATTTCAAAAACCTCCCTATTTGCCGGACTTAACTCCACAGGACTTTTGCCATTCCCGGTGATAAAGATTTAAACAATAAATTCGAATTTGGACAAATTTAAAAAACGTTTCGAGACTATAGAGACAATAAAGAAAACATTGCAGAAGCAGCTTAACTCGATTCCGAAAGGCGCGTTTAAAAAATGTTTTATAGAGCGGTAAATAAGGTGGCAAAAGTGCGTTGCAGCGGGCACAGATTGAATTTTGAAGGGAACAAAACACTTCAATAAAAGTTCTTTTTATAAATATTATGATTATTAGAACTTTTCGATCCGTCTTCGATATAAATGCGTAGGTCGGGGAAAGTTTTTAAGAATTATCCCAGAGTGAAAAGTATGTTCATAACTAAATCCACTGGCGTATTGCGACATCTTTGTTGATGTCTTCCTGGAACATTGCAATCGATACTTCCACAGAAAACGGTGTGCGAAGAGCAAGGCAAGCGCAGGTACGTCGGTGTCACAACAGTCGTTAACCCAAACATGGAACTGAGTACTCTTCTTTTGCGCAAACATCCATCGAGCGAGGATTAAGCGACAAGAATGTTTCTGTTTGTTGGGGCGCCTCCGCCCACAAAAGGGAAGCGTCTGCGGTCGACTGGCAAGGTGATGGTCGCCATCTTCTTCTTCTCCAAGAGTGAAATTGTGACGATGGTTCATATCGAATTGGAAGCAGGTGGTACCGTGACGAGCAGTTGGCGAACTGCATGCAAGAATGCTTACCTAATATTTTCACTGCGCTCACCAGGAAAAACTCTCAAGTGTCTCTTATACGATCGACCTTTCGACAACACGACAACACGCCAGCCTACCGGGCTGAAAACACTGAGGCTTTTCTCGCCGCAGTTGGAGTCACGTTGGTGGACCGCCCAACTTATTCGCCCAACTTGGCACTGTGTAATACCTTCCTCTTTTCAAAAATTAGAATAACTGGGAAACATACGCTTTTGTTGGCGCGAGTCGATGCGTGATCGCATAGAGGCAAAACTAGAAAACGTCAAAAACGATTTGGAGGAATGCTTTGGTTTATGAAGATCCGCCGCCTCAATAAGTGTATAGAATTGGTGGAAATGAATCCGTCGAAATCGGTACTCTACTTTCAGAACAACAAAAATGTATATGTGTTAAGTGTATATTCTATCATAGACAATTAAATATTGCTAGGTCTCTAAAATGAAATATGAAATTTTGTTTTAATGGCATGCGTCAGCAAACACCAATGTACGCTTCGGTTGTCGACAACAGCAAGTTATTTTCTTACTTCTGGAAGCACTGGAGTTTGCGTAACTGAACGTATATATATCCGTGAGATTTAAACGGGCGGCGTTGCCGCATTGGGGCCACGCAGGTGTAACTTTGGCAGTAAATCCCCGTAAACGGATCTGTAAGAAGAAGGCGATGAGACGTTACCTTGCGGCTGAACGCCATTTCTCCATTAAAAATATTTTAAGGCAAACTCCGGGAATTCTCCCAATTAGTCTCAAGTAGAAAAAAAAACACTCCATAAAAGTAGGGGGTTCTGGTAAAGGATGCCAAACAAGGCCGCCGAATGTGGGAATCTGACAATGTACCATAAATATACCGAAGGACAGCTTGCAGTATTTGGCGGTGCCTTATATGCGCCGAAACCCGAGAACGGAGTTTGATATTCGGCAAAACGGCGAACGAAACGGCGCGCTGAAAAAGTTGAAGCCATTGAAAGAATTGAAAGATCGGAACTTTACGAATATTAACGAGGAAAATGCCCTAAGACGGATAACTACAGTTTTCTGAGCACTTGAAATATGTGCGGACATGTAAACTGTAACGTTATACGCGTGGTTTGCATGGTTTACGAATGAATGGTAGTCTACGTGGCTCTTCCATGTCTAAAGGAGACGCTGGAGAAGTGAAATGGACTGGAAAAGCCTATTAAGTCCCAGAGGATCCTGGCAGATGAAGACGAAAGAGATATGGATTTCAGTAAAAATGAAAGACTTGATTGTCCCCGCGTGCAAAGTGTCACCTGGTACAAATAAAATCGTATTGTTTTACTCAACTAAGACAGTATCAAATAATGTGCGTTAGGCCAAAGGCTTTAACCCAGGGCCACCACTTACGTTCTGCAAAACTACAACAAATATTATAAATGTATGCCTTTTCCCTTGACTAAAAGGCCATACTTCTCGTAGACCCATGGAATCGCCAATATCAACATTTGGTAGCCTTATATATGTAATTTAGAAGAATATATAAAATGCTTCACGGCGTTGCTGCTCGTCGACCTAGTTGCCCCTTCTGCGCGCCGTAGTCGCTCTATCGCTTATGCCCGTGAGGAAGTCCTGCCCGCCCCCTGGCACGAAGATCCGGGTCCATCCAGTCTCTCATAGTTCCGAGCACTGAGGTCGCGTTACCTCTTTGGATCTCCAGGGACAGTCGCTGGGAGAAGAAGGCGTGCGCCCTCTTGTCCATTGTCGCCTGCCGTAATGCGTCGCCAACCCGAGAGATCAATGTTACCGTGAGGGGCCCAGGGCCACCCATCGTCTCGAACGCGAATGGCGAAAAGTGGTGCGCCCGACTTAGGTCCGCATACTTTCTCATCTTTGAGGTCTCAGCTCGCGTAACGGCAGTCCCCGGGCGGGACGCGCCGGGACCGACAAGGGAAGGGGTCAGAGAGTCGGTCACCGTCGCATCCCACACCAGGGAACGACCCTTTTAGAAGGGTATCAAAGTCATACCGTCGGGGCGCTTACCGTCGTCTCTTGAAAGCCCAGGTGGTTCCAGGACGCACGGAATCCCCGCCCTCCGCAGCGATCTTGCAAGCATTTCATTGAGGGCAGTGTGTCTTGGGCGCCGGCCCGCTGCGTGAGCGCAAGACAGGCCGTGTCTGGCGAGTCGCCCAACGGGCTCGCCACAAGAGCATCTGTGTGACTCAACCAAATCAGCCCCAAATCTAAGGCCAACGCATATCCGGGTGGATTGGTCATCAAGGCGGGTACCCAGTGAGTCAGCGGGTAGTGCATGCAACCAGTCGCTTGCTCCTGGGCGAGCGACAGCTAAAAGGCGTGCCTTGTCCTGGTTATCCCTGCATTCTTCAAGCAGCGAACTAAGCGAAGCTTCATGAGCCTTCTCGGCCCAGGCCCTCTGGCAGGCTAGTCTATCGGGACCAGGCGATGAAGCTTGAAGTCCAGTCGCTATATCGTCACGAGCCGCCTCGAACATTGCCTGAGCCGCCGGCGGGAGCAGGCGCTGGACATTATCCGACGTAGCATGCATCGAGGCAGCCACGGCCGGGCCCGCCAAGGATCGAGCTGAGGGGAGACCAAGGCCGCTTATGGACGTGGGTAGGGCCGCCTGGCGCACCTCTCGTGGTCGTAAGTTTAGACTCAGCACTGTCTGTAGGGCCTCCACCACCTGGTCGTCGAATGGTTGGAGAAAATGGTTCAAATCGCCTGAGCAGTCTATGGACCGTAAAATATGTACGATGCGGCACGCGGAGAACGACGAGCGAAGCAGGTAGAGTCCCTGGTGGGCTCCAACAAGCGGTAGACGTTCCTGCATCGCCCACAATCTGTTCATCAAGGGGTCGAGTTGTCCCGGCAGCGCAGAGGGCAGAACCGGTGCGCCAAGAAGGTTTATTTCGTGGTCAGCCACGACTCTACACCCCGGTAGCAGCTCGAGCAAGGCCCTCAATGAGGGATCGTCTGGGTCTGTCCCCGGAGCGAACACCTCGCATTTGGCCGTGTTCAGCACCAGACCACTGACTGCCTCGAAAGCAAGGACTCTGCGCACCTCATCGAGCAAGTCCACCACCGGTCCACCAAGTGTGCCATCGTCTAGGTACCAAGCGTTGAATGGCACTTGAACGGAGTTAACCAGCTCACGTATCCCCAGGCTGAATAGGGCCGGTCCCAAGGGGTCCCCCTGCTGTATGCCCGATGCCGAAAATAACGTCTCGGCGCCAAACAACAGGACGGATGGCTCTTTGTACGCGTGTTCTACTAAGGTGAAGAGTTCCGGGACTGTATCCCGAACCGCACGAAGGAGATGATCCCTACGGATGGTGTTGAATGCATTGCGAAAATCCAACTTCAGGAGTGCCGTACCGGGGGGACTTGATTGCATAAAGGCTCTTGCTGCATGTACGACAGTCTCCGTTCCGCCCGCCATGCCAAATCCCAGCTGGTGCGGGCCAAGTTGTTCCATAATAAGTTCTTTGGCCTCGCGGCAGGCTATCTTTGCTGCGATCCTCCGTAACGTAAGAGAGCAGGCAATGGGGCGAATTGATGCGTCTTTTTTGCGCAGTGCGAATAGGTTGGCGCCGAACACGATCGCCCTGACCTCAGCCGGCAGTCGGCCCCATCTCAGGACGTTCATCACTCTGGCGAGTGATGCGGCCAGTCTCCCGGCCACCGGTCCGATCCCGGGGGAAAGGAGATCCTTTAGATGGCGCGGGCGGAGACCGTCAGGACCAGCGGACGAACTGGCTGGAAAGCCGGCTACAGCTCCCAAGACGTCATCGACTGAGGTTTGATGCTGCGACATCAAGTCAGGAGGGGCAGGAAAAGCCAAGTGCGGCGGAGCAGGTGGGTGCTTGGTGGCAAGCGAAGCTAGGACTCCGTCCCCCGAGGCAAATGAGTCGGTAGAGCATAATAGTCGGGCCGCCCCGGAAACGTCTCCCTCAGATAGCTTGCTCGAAACGCGGCGTGCCGAGTCTTCAGGCGAGTCGCACGGGTCCGTTCTGGCTCTTCTAATACCTCCTACGCGATACTCAAAACGCCAGCCATCGCGAAATGCACGGATGTTCGATCGGACAGTCGCTGCCAAAGAGATTGACGACAAGGTGCGAAGTGGCAGTTGAAGTACCACATAAGCGAATGACAGGAGCGACTCCCACGAGGAGAGGTCGTTGTTGGCCGCCACAAGATCGAGGACGTCGCAAAGGAGCTCGGCAACCAAAGGCCTCACCGCCCGGGGAACCACGCGCATCACCCTTGATTGTTGGATCGCAATGCTGAGCCTGTCGACCAGCGGCTGTCTCGGCTGCGACGGGAGTGTTGGCGCGGAGGATACAGTCGGAGACGGTGCGGCAGTCGGAGACGGTGCGGCAGTCGCAGACGTGGAACGGCATCTAGCTTGATGAATGGGGAGACCGCGGCGGGTGAAGTTCCGGCCGCATCTGGGACAAGTAACCCTTATAGAGGGGTTATCTGCTACTGGAGCGCTCTGGGGAAGAGGATAGGAAGCTGAGCCAGGGTCCGTCATTGGGAAGTGGGTGCGGGGGACACCAGACCTTGCAGCAACGGTGCCAGAGCTAGCAGCGGACGCAGTGCGTTAACGATGCCACGAAGCGTGTCGGCTAGCTTCGGGTTGGTACGTGCGAGCAGTGATGCGGCCTTGGACAAACAACCAAGGTCAAAGTCGTCTGTCGACTTAGGCAAGCGCGACCGAACGCGGGGGACGGCGCGACCGCGCGGGACGGATCTACTCGTAACCAATTGGCGACGGCGCTTGGGAGGGCGGTGAGCGGCGTCCATTACTCGTTCCACTTGTTTAGGGGGCTCCATTGCAGTAGATGGCGGCGTCTTCGAACGGAGCAAAGATTTCCGGGGGGCAGGGATCGGCCGGAAGGGGGGGAGCACGACCTCGACGGGCGCTGCCGAAGCTTCCGGGGCCACGCCTGAAGAGACTGGAATCACCAAACGGCGTACCGCCGCCGCGTAGGTCCCAGGTGCCGATTCGCGTGGTCCAGAGAGTACGGGGTCCGGGGCGGTGACCAGGGTGGCTGCCGGCGCCGACAACTGCGCATGTTGGAGCATACGCGACCCAAGCAGGGCCTTGCTTTTCTCGCGAGCTAACGCGAATACGGGGCAAGACGAGTCCCCTCTAGGGTGAGGGCCCCTGCAGTCAACGCAGCGAGCGCGATTTCGACATGATGCGGCAAGATGGTCGTGCGCACCACATCTCCTGCATGCACGGGCGCGAGTGCAACGAGTTGCCGTGTGGCCAGTACGTTGGCAATTGAAGCAAACAATCGGCGACGATGCTTCGACCGTTACATCGTGATCCCTCCACACAATAAAGACCTTACTAGGTGGTGTCCTTTTGAACAGAACGTGTATCCTGCTAGACGGCACTCGGATGTTCTGCTTATCTTTCCACCCAGGCCTCGTGTCCCTCCTTATTTTTACCGCGCCGTACGAGGCGAGCTCGGATAGAAGACACTCGTCAGAGAAGGCCGGGTTGACGTCTTTGATAACGCCCCAAAACTGATCCATTGAGGAACATAGACCCACGACCGTCACGCCTCCTAATACCTTGAGTGACACCAACTCACTTGCAGCCGAGATAGTGGGCACCGTGGCCGTTATCCCTTTGGGACCCCCTCCCAACGTTGCCGCCGGCACAAGGTCATGGAGCGCCTTGAACACTTTCAACAGTTGTTCAGCCGAAAATTCCGGGCGCTGGCTCTGCTGCTGCTTGTTGGGGGCTTCGGGCGGCAAAGCCGACAAATCCTGTGGCAGAAATCGCACTGTATAAATTATCTTATATATGTTGGTCATAAAAATATATTCACGGGTACTGTATACACATATTGGAGAACGTAAATATAACCCACCTCTTTGAGTGCTTTGTGCCGCGGATGTGGTTTCCGCCAAATCAAAGTACAACATTTTCTTATGACAGGTAGATATATGGAACAAATTGTTACAGATATATGATCATATGGAGCGTCTACAATACAATATTTTGTGTATTTTGAAGATACAGTACGAGCTACAATAAAACGTTTTTTATCGTCTAGCCCACACTAGGGTCTTACCAGAAGGTTGAGGAAAACTGTCAATACATATGTTCACTAAGTTTCATCGAGTGTACCACATTACAAGATTATGAAATATTTTCACATGTGTTGGACGAAAACTAACAAAAGTTAATAACTACAAACAGACAAAGTAAACCCAGTTGAGCCTAAGCTGCCAATTGGACAATACTGCATACTGATGCAGGTTGTGTTTTTTTTACATATAACATTGTGTACACGTTTATATAGAACAATTTTGTACTACTGGAGTTGTAACGTTTGATTTACACCACACAGACACTGTATCGCATCGGAATCGGGCCTGCAACTCCCTTCTGCTGGTAGAATAACCTGCCTATGGATATTGCAGCAAACACGTAGAAGAACATCATCAATTCTGTTGAAGAAGAGGCTGAGTTCGAACCTCCTCGCGTTGAGAGCCTAGTCGAATATTGGCATTTTTCTTTACGTCAATACATTGAAACTCATTTGGCATTGACAAAATCACCAGATACGTATGCACAAAAGTATTGATGCGTGTCCTACTTTCCAAGGTGCACTTTTCGCGTCACTCCGAAAATGACAGTTCTCTTCTTATTAATGTATTCGAAAGCAAAACAGAAGAATGGCAGCGATCGGGAATTCATCCATCTGACAAGTCGGCTAGCGTGTATCGGATTGTGAATGCCCCTATTTCCCTAAAGGGAAAATTCCAACGATCTAAAATGTGCAACATTGAAAAAGCATACCCAAAGGCCTCTGGGCGAAAGTCCGATAAGAGCTTTACTTGCATCCACGTACAGCCCTTTCTTATATATAGATAGACATAGAAAAGAGCGATATTCACAGTGACATTTAATCACTACTTACTATCAAGCATGATATGTCGGCTTCCTCATGAACTGTTGAAGCAAGACATTTATAGTTTGCGCTAGGCAGCAACGTCCGGAGTTTAAAGAAATTAATGGCGCAGAGCGCAGTAATACAAAAAATTTTAATTTTAACAACGACGATAAATACAGTTAATAACCACCCTTTAGAATGAGCGGGGCACATGTGTTTGTAGTAGAACTCTAGCAATCAAACACTAACCATATGCTGTATCTTCTTTTTTATTCAATTTACAATTTAATAATGACGAACTGTAATGGCACAATTTCAGGGTTTTAATCATTTGCCTTTACCATGACACTTACTCATGACATGCTTTTACCAACACACTCACCCGCATGTCTATAGTCTCATTAAAATAAGTGGCCTTGATTAAAAAATTAGCAAAAATTTATGTTACGCTTCTCATAAATGCATAGTTATCTTTTATCATTATGCACTGTTTTTTTAGGGCAAATCAGTCACTAATACCCATTACCTTCTGAGCAAATCAACAGTGCCTATAACCTTTTGTCCATAAATGAACAAACGTAGAAGCGTAACGTGCCCCGCTTAGGTAGAGGTTGCACGTTATCAATAGACGAAAACCTAGACGGGTACCTATTTTCGTCAGCTGTCCAGCTGACAAAAGTTGTTCATCGCCTACAGGTAGGGTGAACACTGCTGTATTGATCTATTTCGGCCGCGTCAAACGAACATTAACAAGATTAATGCTCAGTAACGCGCCATACCTTTTTGTGCTTGTGGCAGGAATGTGGCTAGCTCCTTAGTGCAGCCCATTTCTATCGGGGTTGGTCGTACGACGTCGCAGATGATGTTGTTGGTGTTGCTGTTGCGACGAATAACGCTGTTGTTGTTATTGTTGCTGTTGTTGTTGTGTTGTTAATGATGCTGTTGTCATTGTTGCCCTGTTGTTATTGTTGTTGTTGTGCGTGGCCGTGACACCTCAACCGTGGCAATGAGCACCCCCTCACCATCTAAGCTGGAATTGTCCGCTCATCAGATTTCGCTGTCAATCTATTGTTACTGCCGTCGTTGCTGCTGCTGCTATTGTTGTTGCTGCTTGAGTTGAAACTGAATCAAAATGGCACGAAATGAACAAAAAACCAAATCACATGATGAACTGTCGAGGACGTCGAGATGACATGAGGACGCCACGAGAGAGAAATCGAGTAGTAAACACACGATGAAACGAAATCAAGACTCAAACCGCACGAAATGGCGAACGCGTTGCCGCGCCACGTTGCCGCCATTGAGTGGCGCGCCCGACGTGCCGACAGGACGAAAGAGACCCCCGGGAACAATGTCAGTTGCCTCAGTGGTTGGCTACGGTGACGTAAGACGAACGCCGCCGGCCTCCACGGCCGCCGCCGCCGAAACGAAACAAGCACATATTGGTGAAATAGCAAACAAGCACACTATGAAAATATACCCCAACCGCCGAAATAGGAGCACCATCTGTTACTTCTACTTGATTAGTACTGCTAGTATACAATTTCTACTACTGCTGCTGCTGTTGCCGCAGTTGTTCCAAGTTCGCTGATACTGCGCTGTCGCTCAGCTCCACAGTACTCCAAGTACTCCACTACGCGTATAGGTAGACGTATTGTTTCTTGGCTGCCGACCATTGCAGTCCATAGCTACCACCGCCGTTGTTGTTGTTGTTGTTGTTGTTGTTGTTGTTGGTGGTGTTGGTGTTGTTGTTGGTGGTGTTGGTGTTGTTTTTGTTGTTGTTGTTGGTGTTGTTGTTGTTGTTGCTGTTGTTGCTGTTGTTGTCGTTGTTGTCATTGTTGTTGTTGTCGTTGTTGTTGTCGTCGTCGTCGTTGTCATTGTTGTTGTTGTTGTTGCTGTTGTTACAAAAAAAAGTTATGTGTTGAATTATCTAATTCTCGCTGCTTGCCTAACGTTAATAATCTTCAATAATATTTCACTATAGACTTCGATGTGTTTAAATTAAAATATATGTCGAGAACGACCGTTCGTACGAGATTGTTTATTACACAATGTGTATCCGAACACATAAACGTGTTTGAATGCGTCACACGAAACAGATTCGTTGCTAATTTAGCTTCTTCGATTTAGTCTTCATCGCTTTGACTGACAAAAGCTTCACTTCCTGCACTGTAGGCAATTCCAATAACTTACACAAAAAAAAAAAGAAATTTGCGCTAGTTTAGAATTACCGCTCTATACAAAAAAAACCATGCGCTTGGCATCTACTCATTATGTGTGACATCGGGATCGAACCCCCCCCCCGGCAATCATGATGACTCCCAAAATCGAGTTGTGTTCGCAAGCATCCGGAAATTGCCGGTTTGATCTTTGTTGTTACTGACCGAATTTTCTCTGAACGATGCCCATTAAGAATAGATGGTAAACTAAATACCGCTAAGAGTCAGCGGCTATGTCGCTGCCAGAAGCACTGTTGGGAACATCCCATATATCACAACATGTCCGGTCCTCGGTGCATGAAGGTGTATGCCTCACGGCGATTCCAAGCCCGCGTAGAGCACGGAAGACAGTATAGTTTGCCGAGGGCTCGGCGGCCGTGGACAGCCCTGTTGCAGACACTGCCAGGGCATCTTCCTCCGTCAATCCGCTCCGTATACTCGAACACATATACCGGTACCTGTTTTCGTTTCCGTCAGCAGTTCTTGACGCGTCTTTGCTTCCGCTTTACCCTTTCCTACTTATCTATTTCATTTTCTTTTCGTCTTCTTCTTCTTCCTCATTTGTTCACTGTGTAGTTTCAGTGCTTGACCAGTAGTGTATGTACGAGTAGTGTTTATTAATTCGTACGGTAGTTAATCTGGGTTGTAGAACAGCTTGCAACGGTGCTGTTTTTACACGCGTAATTTATTAGCCCGATTTTTAAAGAACAAACGTTTATTCGACGTATGTATATATATATATATATATATATATATATATATATATATATATAGATGTTCATTTTGATTGAATTTGTATGCTTAATGTTATCGTGACCACATGCTGTTTTGTCAAACACACGCACGCGATGCATGCAGAAGTCAGACACTATTTTATCCAAACGATGGTTTTCATTCCCAGGCTTCCGTCTCGTAGATCTCCTATACTATAGCTATCTGGCTGATTTGCTAACCAGTTAGACCGATCGGTAGATTTGCGAAAAACTCACCGCACTCAAACCAGCATCCGGCGATCGTTTCGCCAAACTGGAAAAGGCAATATGCGGCGTGTTCCCATCGATAAAACGATAAAAAAAACAATGAAGGGATGAGAGTTCTCAAACACGGACTCTCTGGCGGCAGATTATGTGCTTTCACAAGTCCCGTTGTTAGGCGAGGTGTACACATCATACATGCAGTCAGTACGCATGCACATACACATAGTTATAGTGGATGCAGAGGAACGCAAGCGTTCGAGGGCAGTGAATGCGGCGAGCATAGACGATCATCGGACAGTACACACACGGACATGACCGCATCAAACAAGCATGTGGAGGAATTCGCTAGGAAAAGAAGGGGAACAAGCGAATTGATTGCGGGCGAACGGGAGTGTGAATGCTGTAGAAGAATTTGGTCAATCCACCAGCTGATGACCGCCGATTGTGCCCCTCCCCCACGATCGATCGCCCCGAATAGCCTAAAATAGCTTCTGAGACGCAGCTAATGAATAGACCAACATCGTTATCTCACACACATATATATTATATATATATATATATATATATATATATATATATATTTATTTAGGACGAGGGTGAATCTTTTGTGGTATGGGTTTGGTCTGCTGTTAATTGCCGAAATTCTAGGCTTCCCGTGGCGCCGCCTACGATGTGCAGCAATCGCTGCTGTAACAGTGTCGTCGAAGATTACGCATTAGTGCCTGTGCAGGCATTTCATCTATCTATATATATATAAATATATATATATATATATATATATATATATATATATATATATATATATATATATATATATTATGATAAGATACCCACTGGACCCGGCGTCCACCTTTAACGACAAGTTATCACGTCACCTATTACCACGACGGGCGAACATGATGTCAATGTTATCACGAATACTAACTAGTTTAGACCCACCACTGTGCTACTACTCTCTATTAGTATGATCTCCCCCGTCGTTATGAGAAAGAATACTACAACTTCAACAACTCATCCGCCTATCCTGGCCAATGCGGACAATGCAATGCTAATAAGCAGCGGCTGCGCTGCCGCAAACTGCAATAACACGCTAGCTGCTCTATCTCAACTAAAACTCTCTACTAGCTATTACTAGCACGTCTAAAGAACTCCACTCGTTGCCTTCACTGCTGCTACTGAGATTACCTCTTCCGAGGGTCAACACTCACCTTCAGCCCTCGGCACACACTTTACCCTCTATGCTTCAGCGGAAGCGCCACTGCACCACTGGTGACGATCTTCTAACGACGCCTCGCCTCGTCGGCGAGTCTTGATAGCGTGACGAGCCCTTCTCGAACAGGTCGAAGTACAACATTCTCGACGCAGGAACACTGCGGTCTGCCCATCACCGTTACTCTACTGTGTTTTTTTTTCGATCTCTCGCTCCCCTCTGTGAAGTCTCTTTCTCTTCCTTCTCGAGAAGATTCATTCTCACACTTCACCCACCACTATCGGCACTACCGGTTCAGCTGCATGGCAGCAGCCAGTATGAGCAGAATGCGAATCTTATGCATTTAAATTCGTCAGCTTCAGCCGTCTAGCCGTCTGACTAGGCATTGTTGTTGATGATGTTATTGTTGTTGTTGTTGTTGTTGTTGTTGTTGTTGTTGTTGTTGTTGTTGTTGTTGTTGTTGCTGTTGTTGTTATTGTTGTTGTTGTTGGTTTTCGTGTTGATACAAATGTTGTTGTTGCTGCGGCAATTGTTGTTGCTGCGGCAATTGTTGTTGTGACCGTAACGGTGTGTTCACCGTGATCGTGACGAGAGAGAAAGCATTGCTCGACATAAAGTTGCACTTCTGGACACGATATACCGCAAGTTATTCACAATCATAGATACACACGCATACATCCATCTTTTGTGCACGCTGAGACTGGCGTGCATCTGGAGTATGCTGCAGACTGCGCAGATGAGCCATTACGATTATTGTGCGCGGTGAGAATGGGATACGATCGGAGCAACGGGCTGGGGCTTTAAAAAGTAAGTACGAGGCAGGGTTTGTCTACTGCGAATAGGCGTGCATATATATATTTATATATATATGGGCAAAAAAGGCACGATATGTTGGTTATGTATAAACGTGAGTAGTCGCGCACGAGGTTACACTAAGTATGCTCTCTTCGGAAGTAGTGATTGCAGAATTTTAAGCTTCACGGGACTTGGCGTACGCTCGAGTTCGGTGCTTCAATGATTGAATCCCTCTCTTGCCTCGATTTCCAGGAGACCTTAGACGTATGCATATGCATGCATAAAAGTGCTTAGATAATGATCTCAGTTGTAGCTACAGTCTCTCCCAGTATTTGCCTTTGTCGCTAGGCTAATATAATTTTCTGCATTGTCCTTCAAAGAGGAATGCTGTTACATACCCGTCTTAGGTAAGGTTCAAGGAAAGCTTGCATATTCCTGCGATTTGGGCATTTCAGCGTGTGGCATTTAGTTTTGAAGTGCTAATTTTGGTAGAAACCCTACCCACGCTAAATTAATTTCCAACCAATGACGGTCGGACTCTCCCCGGTGTGCGTGAGTCTCTGGACAACACCGTAGCTCATGACTTCAGTTTGCGACGGAATGTTTGTCCACATATTGCCTATATAGAGCTTTTTCACAATATGTGTTCCAGGTAAAGCGTTTCGGCTATATTTTTCAGTATTGCACTCGATGAAAGTGTGTCATCGTTTTTCTAATGCGTTGTTTATGCACTTCTGAGATGTTCGAGCACAAGAAATAGATCTGTTGACGCGGGGTCGAACCTGTGATTAAGCATACTAGAAGCCAGGAAGTATTGCGCACTAGCTGCTCAGGCCACGTCGCCACCAGAAGTTCCACCTGGACACACGCTTATCTCCATTAGCTACCGATTCCATAGCTGGACCCTTCTGTGGACGTGGCCGGGCTGTGATTAGCACAGCGAGGACATCCCACCACGGCGTGGCCAAATACGAGCGCCAACACGCCATTCAACGACTCGATTCCATAGGGTTGGTCTTAGAGCGGAGCCCAGCGCGAGCCATGCCTTGAGGTCGTGCGCTCCGGCGCTATGGACGCCACTAAAAGGGCGCGAAACAGACCCAAATCATTGATCGCGGCTTATGATATTGTATTAACTCCGTCCTTCACATCTAGGAACATTGCGAGATAGAGGTTTTTCATGATAGGGCAATTTCGATTCCCGTAGGCATTTGTTTTTTCCAATCGAACGTTGATTATATGTTCCATCGCCCTGGCAGACCAGTGGCACACGATAGGAGTCTGTGCAATTCACACGTATATATATATGTATGTATATTTTCGTTCAGGAGCCCTGCATGTGTACATATAAATATAAATATATACCGGTGGTGAATAGGTGCAGAAATAGGGACACATCACTATTTATTTGCGACTCTTTTTCGGTCACCGATAATTGAGAAGTAAATCGTGTAGCTCGTCTCGGGCAAATTGATTTGCTGTAGCCAGCATTCAGAGTTTCGGTCCCGCCTCATCTCGATCTTGTCTGCCAGTTCAAGCGTCTCATGGCTCCGCATCCAACTATTTCGACTGAATTCATGTCGACGCGTTTCGTGGAAGGCTGGTGACAAAAAAAGCACCGCCATTTTAAACTGACACGCAACCGGAATACTGGTGGCACATTCGACATGTCAGATCGATCGAAGATCTGCGGTTCCATTACGCGATATTTTTGGCTGATTTTTATGCTGTCGGAAAAAAACATATAGCATGCGGTAGCAGCAAAATTTGGCTAGAACACTAGCTGTCGGACCGATAAAGGCGTTTGTATATATATATATATATTTGTATGTATATCATTTGACTATCTGTCTGTATGGTCGAATGAACATCATGACTCTTCCTGAACGCTTTAAAGCAAATAGCCTCGCTAGAAACATGTATGTTTTTACAAAAAGGAAACACAATTTGCAATTGTGTTAGAGTGAAAACACGTGTAACGTTCTGCTTTGCAGTATTTCTCTAGGTATCACTCCGTCAGCAACCAGACGTCTCTGCGTTTCCTGCAAATATTATACCACTAACTAAGTTGGGCATCAATGGGGCCGCATAGAATGTAACCATAACTACTTTTACCGTCCAATTTGTTACGAAATTAACCAAAAGTGAAAAGTAAAACAGCCGTGGGAAGACAAGTGTAGACATGCAAATGACGTTTCTTTTACTACTTGTCAGCAACGGCATAATACTCCTTCTGGAGGTCATCGTATGGGCCATTTAGTTGATATTACCAATAGCAGTTTAGTTTATACAGATATCTATTTGCTCGACAACCTTGCATATTGGCGACAGTCCGACGAGGAGTCGAATATATTTTTAAGCTAAGGCTATTGAGATAAGGCAGCCAGATATATTATTGATGATAACTAGACAAAACTAGTGACAGCAGATGGGATTAAATACGTGGGTATGGGCTGAAACATACTGCTCATCATGCTGACGATGTTGCCCTTGTTAAAAGATTCATTCGTTCTATCGCAAAATATTCGCAATCTTAAACTGGTAATGATCAATCGCAGGCGATACGGGGTATTCATCTAAAGTCGCCGGCTGATTTGTGGCGATTGCGAGGCGATACGGGGTATTCATCTAAAGTCGCCGGCTGAAGACCCTTGGAGCCACAATTAACTATGTTTGTAATTTGCTATTTAACATTTCATCAAATATTAATTATTTTGAGAACCCACCGATCGTTGTGCGTTCCAGTCGAGACTCTAAGACTATGACACTTAGGCTGCACGTTTCTAAAATTAAAAAGAAACCTCGGAACCGTTCTCCGGAGTCCCCTCAAAGATTCTGAAAGCAATTATGCCCCTCATGGCCGCCTTGTTAACACATGCATTCAACGTGTCGACTAGATATGAGATTTATCCGAAGTGCTTTTGTTTCTGGGAACGTACTATGGTAAACGTAGTGCTTCAATTACCAAGGCGTTGCTTAAGGCGCTTTGAGTGATATATCGGTGCTTTTCTAAACGTTTCGTAGACACTTCATCTCTTGAGGCATGCATTTCGGCATGTATATTCGAAGTTGCCATGTAGGCTCATCCATATAGAATGGACTGCCATGAAGTATCGTGCTTGCTAGAACAATACACAAATAGATGAATTAAAACAATATACATACACTACAATTTAGATAGTAAACTTTATATGAGTAGTATTTTAGTTTTGTCGTTAAATACGTTAGTCTCATATTCTAGTTAGGAAACGTGCCGATCAAATTGGTTAGCGCTGTGTGTAGTAGGCCGAAGAGAGAGAGAGAACTTATATTCAATACAAAGCATTTTTCTTTCCCACTTATCGTGGCTAAAGGCTCTGTAATATATATATATATATATATATATATATATATATATATATATACATGTGTGTCTGTGTAACATTTGAATAAGCAGGGCAGCTGTATCGAATGGCTGGTGTCAATGTGCTTGGTTCTCGATAAGTAGGTTGTCAATCGAGCGGCTTAGGTCCGCAAATGAGTCCGAAGAAAACGAAGACGATTCGGTGATCACAGCGAGGTCAAACCGCAAAATCACGCACCTCACTTCATCTCACGTCATCAAGTTCCCGTTCTGCCTATTTGAACCAACCGGCCGAAGCAAGCCACGCATGCAGTTAGCGAGCTGAATAGCCACGGTTCGTCACGGTGAAGAAAAACTCGTCTTACCACTGACATCGTGTTGATGACAGTAATGATGGGCAGATCGGCGTCGTTTGTGCCTTTATTTGCTGAGACACACGAAGTCATTCGAATCGAACCGGTGAAGTCGATATATTTCGACCCGTGAAGGCCAGCGCTGCGTTGTGCTACTCCAGTAAATAAGGAGACGACAACGAGAGGCCTTAAACAACCGCTGACTGGTCGATTTCAATTTCGATACCTCATTAACGCCCGCTCCGCTGCACACAGAGGAGATCATTCAGGGGAACAGAAGTCAACGAGAAAGCACGAATGTCGGCACTTTTGGTGCTTAACAGGTTGCGTTTACGCTGATCTCTAGCACAGACGACGTACGCTCGGCGGAAACCCGCGAAAAGGCCGACAAAAAACAAGCGACCAATTCAAATTGTTAATTTAAAAAACACTTCTTTTTTTATAATTAATTTTGATATAAATTATTTTAGACGCGAAACTAACGGCGCTTTTATTATTATCATACAAGCAAAATGCGCTAAGTATTTGTTATCAAGTAACCTAAGTATTTGCTATAAAAAACTTTCCCTCCCCTCTCCTCTAGGTTAACCCAATAAATAAAAAATTGCCGCGCGTAGTCTTCTCGACTGACAGGTACCTATTGTGTAAACTGGGATATCTTTGCTCAGATTAAAGAACTTTTATCTATAAGCGACGTTTTGTTGTCATAGGCTAAATTGGGCTATCAGGAGATGTACAAGTTGTGCGCCAGTGGAAAACTG
>QVRM01003438.1:0-2500 GCA_003439945.1 Dermanyssus gallinae
AAGTGTTTAAAGTGAAATGCTAACGAACTATTATTCTATGCCGAGTACGTCTCGTAACAACACGTTACAGGTGATCACGGGAAGTCACCACCAGCAGACAACTCAGAACTGCCAAAAAGACGACGATGGGTTCCAGCGCATTTCGGGGGCAGCTGGTATGGGGAGCAGCTTTCGGTTGGAGCTCATTATCATTCGCGATGAGTGAATCGGGCCAACACACATCACACAGCGAGCATGAATAATCTATGCATTGCTAACGTGATGATTGTACGATACATTTATTCAGCGATTTGTGCAGGTGTGGGCGGCGCAGCATGGACACGACACGTTGAGTCACGCCGTCTGTGTCATCTATCCGCCTAAGCTTTTGCGTATGGACGTCGCCCGCGTAGAGTCGACATTCGTAGGCGCGTTTAGCGCGTCAGCGAGCGGTGTATTCCAGCGCTGCCCGATCCCCGCCCAAGAGCAAGCTTGAAGCCGAAGACTGACCTTGACGGCCACGGGGCAAAAGATACCGAAGCCAACACGATGTTCTCAGCCACAGTGGCGTCTCGATCCCATCGGTGGAGTTTAAGTGGCATCCCTTAAGCGCAGCCGCCTTTACTCAGCGATCGGCCAGCTCAGAGTGCTGATAGATACTTGACTTTGACATGGTCAACGGAAGGTACACGCAATACGTAAACTAGTATTACTGTCATTTGTATCATTATTGTTGTCCTCATTACTATTGCTCCTCCATTAATAACTACTACGACGACCACTAAAAACTAATTTTTTGTATATGTGTTACAACCATCTAAAAACTACTACCACTAAAAAAAAACTACCACTACTACTACTACTACTGGACATCGCTTCTGTCAATGTAGAACCAAAGAAAAACGTTTTTTTCATGACTCGACATCTATCCGCCTGTTTTATTCTCGGCCACTTCGTGGTAAATTTCGTATCTTGGCTCATCTCATCTGCTGATACCGGTAACAAAAGACTGGCGGCAGCCTTGCATTGTCGTGGCGCTGTGGAGGAAGAGACAGTATCTATAGACCGACACAAGGGCTGCAACAGTCAACGCAACAATGGCCGACTGTCTGAATTAATGGAGAAGAGCAATGAAGGAAAATTAGCCATTCGCTGCCAGAAGCACCATCGCGGAAGCAGCGGCGGCGGCAGCAGCAGCAGCAATAGCGTGCGATTCGAACGACGCTGTCTTGCATACGCGAGCCGGAGGCATTTTCACTAACCGGCCTCGCTGGCAGGCCGGTTAGATCCAGCCAGCTTAAAATCTGCTGCCGGCCGTCGATCCGTCGTCAACAAGCCTCCCCGCAGCACTGTTATTAGGAACGAGCTGCGAAACTAGTTATTTACCTGACTACTAGGAAGAATTCATAGGCGAATTTAAATCTTAAATGTTTTCAAGTTTTTTTTCTTTTTGCCCAACTCAAACTTATGGGCAGTTATGGGCTAGCTAGTGAACGCCTCGATAAACATCGCCGGCGGGACGGCGATCAATTTTAGCCAACGGTCGTCGCAGCTGTTAGACAGCTCAGTACAGATCAACGTAGCGAAGAAGCCAATCGTTTGCGCTATTGCATTGCTGTGCTTCCAGGTTCTGACTAGTGGTTAAAGGTCTAACTAACTAACTAGCTAGCTAACTAACTTAACTAAAATACGATGATCCGAGTACTGGGGGAAGATAGATTCTGTTTGTGGTTACTCTTCGTTTTGCTTCATCATAGTTTTGTCGTGTTCGTTGTGTGTTCGAACGTGTTTACTCGCCACTGCATTATAGGATAGTCAATATGCCACGGCGATAACCGCACACAAAGGCGGTGGCTATCGGGACTGGATAAACGTTTTTGGTTGTTGTTGTTCTTGCTGTAGACTAGTATATGCTACAATTAATTTGCGTCGGCACGACGCTCATGATGATGTTGGTGAGAGCGACCATGGTAAGGGCAACGACAATGCCATTGATGGTGGACTTGATGATGGTCATGGTAAAGGTGATAAGCATGGTAAAGTCGACGATAACCATGGTAAAGTCGACGATAACCATGGTAAAGTTGACGATAAGCATGGTAAAGTCGACGATGGTGAAGTTAACGATGACGATGGTGAAGTCGATGATAACCATGGTAAGGCCGACGATAACTATGGTAAAGCCGATGATGATAATGCTGATAATGATGACGAGGAGCCGGAAGCGGAGGAGGAAGAGCCAACTACAATTCGTCTAACGAACGTTATGTCTGACCATCGTCCGACCACTAACGACCGTCGACTATCTATTTTTGTTTATCATTGTAACTCTGATCGCCGTCCCCCCCCCCCTTCCCCGAGCACCGACGTAAATATCACCACCACTACCATCATCGTTGTCAACGGCAGCCGAATAATCATCATTATTGTTGACAGCAACAGCCGCAGAATAATCATCATCATCATCATCGTCATCTTGCTATGTATGACACGATCGCGACGCGTCCGTTGACGTCAGCGT